>JARKHS020001945.1:0-37186 GCA_030143305.2 Amblyomma americanum | reverse complement strand
ACCTCGGCAAGTAAGCCACCCGGTGGGCAGAGGGCATGTCCTCCTTTCACTGTTGCATCAAAGAACACACACACTAACAACCACATTAACCTAGCAGAGCAGCACAGCACCAAAACACATCATATGCTAGCACACATATCCGCATTTGGCCTAATTACCAAAATCGACTGACATTTTTTTAAAAGTAAATGATGGCTTAGCACAGCGTCAGGGGTCTGCGCGCAAAATTTGGTGTCGATGCAAGCAGTTCACTAGCGAAATCAGTTGGTGATGGTGACATCATTATTTAGTCATTTTTTTTTTCTGTCTCTTCTGGATATAAAAGCTCAGTTTTAGATGAGAGTAGTGTCTTTGTCATTAAAACACAGAATTCTGTCTAACTTTATTTAATACAGATTACTGCCCGAGAGAAACCAATTGAAAACCGTTATATAGTATTGTTGAACTCTACCGAAAGCAATTTCAGTTGTAGCAGTGACAGACTCAGCAGCTAAACCTTATGAGGTTAGCTAAACACAGCGTTTAAAGTTGAGTCAGTTGCTCAGTTGCATAGCTGCAACAACAAGGATGCAGGAAATATATTGAATGAAAACAGAAAGCTGCAGATCATATGCTTCCCTGCTTCCAAGCTGCTCATCTTTCTCTTAAAAAGCAATAGCTATTCGGGGGCCTGCCACGAAACAATGCACTAGAGTGCAAAGCAGAGTGAACTAATTTAAAAAGAAGATGTGCTCCAAAACCATCGGTTAGAGGCTAATTTGAATGAATAAACATCAACTCTTTCTTGAACATATGAATCAATGTCATACTCCTCCATAAAACAGACATAACTGCCTGCAAGAAAAGAAAGTTGGAAAGGGAGAATTAGGAGGCAGCCCAAAGTCGAGATATGTGCGTCACTACGGCCATAGGCATTCACAGATCTCTCCATAACGGCGGGTCAATTTTCATGGCAGCGCCTGTTCATGCCTTCTGAGTAGCGAAGAACGGGGGGCAAACTTTATGCCCACCTTCGCCATGCCTATCACGGGGGCCACTGCTGCCCCCTCCTCCCCTCTGCACACGCCTATGAGTACGACGCTGGTGCACATGTTTAAGAAAGAGTCGGTGTTTATTGAATCAAATTAGCCAGTAACCAATGGTTTTGGAGCATTTCTTCTTTTTTTCCCTTTAGGTCAGTTCACTGTGCTTCATGCTCTGGTGCACTGTTTCCATATTGCACTCAAGGTTTCCGTGATGAACGCGTCGTCCGTAACAAACAGCTTCGAGAAGTCTGTACTCCAGCAATACTTATGCTGCTTCTTAGAACAAGTCTGTGTCAAGCCTAATGGGCTTGCCATCCTTTGATAAAGCGCACACAGCTGTACACTTCAAAGCTCATCTCTTATGTGGTGTGTGCGGGACAGTGGCCTGTACCCAGAGTGGAAGTGTTGCCTTTGTATGTCCTAAATGAAAGCTCCCACAACGACCCACTGGTGAAAGAATGTAGTCCCTGTACTTTCAGCCGCTAGTATTGTGTGGACCTAGTACTGGGCACTTTCAAAGATGCGCTATTTTTAATCATGTGACCCCAGTGCATTTGGGAGGGGGCGCACTAAACAAAGGGGAGGAGAGGGACCTGTGCTAGCGTTACTGCCGTCACTTCCTCAACACGGGACCGGGCGAAGGGAAAGAAAAGGCTTTTCACAGCGTCAACTGTTGCGGCCAGATTCCCCTCCTTGCCTCCCCCGTGGGGTCGTGGTTAACATCACATAGCGAGGTCACGTGACCTTTTGCCATCGGTCACATGATCTCGTTCTGTCCCATTCTTCTTTCCACATCTCGACGCTGTTGTTAACGCCACATTAAGCAAGCCTTACACCTCGCAGTCCAAGATAAAACAACAGGCCGCACCTTTCTGTCGGTGACTAACTGCTTGATATCGTGCTCATACTTCTTGTCCGAGTACCGCGCGAGCTTCGTGAACTCGGCGGACTCTGCGGGGTCGTCGTCGTCGTCATCCGGCAACAGCTCAGCGTCCAAGCGAGAGTGGCCCGACAGCGTGCCGAATGTGTCCGGGTCGTGGCCTTCGAAGACAGGAAACTCTCGCCGCACACTCCGAGTCCTGGGCTTTCTGGCAGCGCGCGTCGAAGCGCCGTCGCTGCCGGAGCCGCGTCGGTCTCCGGCTGAAAGTTCTCCACGTCCCGTTGCCGCTGAATTCCGCCCAGTAGGGCCACGAACTGGAGGAGTCTCCCGCACCGTCTCGCCGGTCGCCGCCGCTGTGCACAGTTGTCGCGGCGAGGGAAGCAGTGGAACGAAATTCAGTTCGTGTACGAGCCGACTTCGCCTGACCAGAGCAGCGCACATGGACGCACATGGTCTTGTAGCGAACATTTTGCTAGGTCGGCAGCGAGCTACTTGCACAACCAAGCCTGAAAAATCGCGCTAGAACTTTACACGAGATGCACCTCTGTCGCCTGGAATGGAAGGACTTTACGCCAAGCTCTACATTATTTAAAGCGGTGCAAAATAAAGTCATCAGGTCAACCTTTCCACACATATGAGCGGAGCCATCTTGGTGATGCACTAGCGATGGGTCGTCCTTGACAAAGGGAGGGACTATTCGGGTAATTTCTTCAATTTTTACGCGATATAGGCAGAGACAGCAAGCTTTACCACTGGTGTGGCTTGTTAAAGTACGCGCCAAATAAAAAAGCAGAGCCGGCGAGCCTTTAAAGCCGTTCGTGGTTTACATTTATCGCTCGCACCTGACAGAATGCGCATCGGCTGCTTGCATGCAAGAAGTGCGGATGTTGGGGATGTGATGCGGAGGAGGAGATCCCATCACCGCGGCGTCGTTGGCTAAGGGGTGTTGTACACCGAGTGCTTGTACAGTTTGTTGTTTTGTTGTGTTCGTCGCTACAGCGCTGCTTTGAGTGCACGTACCACTACTACTACTACTACTGTGCCACGCGGTTTTCTATCCGATTATAGCTGCCTCGGCGTTTCGGCCGACGTGAATGCGCATTCTTTGGGCTTCACCGCCTGACTGGAGGCGGAGCTTGCCGTGAGCGGCGCGACGACCTAATTGCAAGCGGATCGGTGGTCGATCCCTCTGACAACGCATCCGCCTGGCATCGTTTACTTCAGGTGGGCGCTGGAGGCGGCGATTTTATGTCTGCTCCTCGAGCTTTTTTTGCTCAAATGCGGGCTGCGTAAACATTCTACCGCTTAAATTCAGAACGGTTCATCGGATACGTTGGAGAAGGCGCATTGCCTACTTTCACATCTCGCTGACGACGCCAGTATATTAATTCTTATCTCGAAGACGATCCTACTGAATTTTAATCGCTGAATTTTAACTTTCCGTTCCGAGAGGAATGACCACTTCGTGAGGAACTAAGGCACACCTGAGTCATTCAAATTACGCTGCTGCAGGAACGAATCGGCGAAGAGGACGAGCGCATATCGAGTGAACAGCAAAAGTAAGATCACCGAAAGCGACGCTTGTAAAGCCGCCTCGAATCAATATCTTGATGCTGTCGCGTTGGTGGGAATAATTTCTCCGAAAGAAAGCGGAGTTTCGCGGATCGAAAGTTCGTTCGTGCGCTGCTCTCCAAACGCCGCGGCCGGGTGTCGGTGCGGACGCGTCAGTTTAGACTTTACCTTGGAATAGTTACAAATTTGGAGAAAGCAAAGAACGTGTTCTCTTTCTTTGAAGTCTGCCTTCCAAAACTGTTTAGTTGTGGAATGTGACAGAAGGTTCATTCTATTCGAGTTGCCGCTGCCGGGACTCTTCAGATGTGACCTCTTGCCTCGAAAGACGGTTTCGAAGTTTTGTAATCTCCGAAGGCATTTACTTTTCTCGCTCGTAAGCCGGTGGTCGCCACGATAGTTCCGAACTCCTGTCCGAAAAAGCAACCATCTTCGGCCAAGTCTAGCTGTTTTCAGGAGTCCGTCTGCCACCGCTCCTGGTATCGCCCTCGTTGTCGTTTGCTCCGAGATATTTACTCTAGCGACTAGTCGTCTACGTTGTATAGAGCTATAGTTTGTAGTCTATAGCTCTGCAACGAGAAAGGGTGAAAAAACGTCTTCCCTCCCGCTCAAGTCGGCTTTCGAAAGGTGCCTAGCGCCGCTTCTGCTATCCACGTCGTCCGCGGCTTCGACTTGCTTCCAGCAGCATCAACGACAACAGCAGCGGCAGCAAGGGCAGACTTGCAAGTTCTCCGAGACCAGTGACTGTTGCCGTAGCCCATCCAAGTCCTCCGAAATGCTTCTCGCACCGTCCGAAATCCACTTCCTGCACGATGACTCGGCCGGTTCCTGCATCGTCTCCCCGGACGTCGTCGACGAACTGGGACAGCGGCTCGAGGAAAACAGGGAGCGTGTTCCCAAAATACAGGTGGTCGAAAAAGACGGCTCCTGGTTCGCCCTCAACGACTCCTACCTGCGGGTTTACCGCGAACTGGAAAAACAAGGTCGTTGTCCGAGGGTCAACGTCACCGTGGTCTCCCTGAGCAAGGTGCCGCAGGACCTGCAGAAAGGAATGACCGTGACGTCGCCGACAACTGCTGCTCCTGCTGCCGCTGTCCTTCCTACGTCACCAGTTGTTGCCGCCGGAGCAGACGACAAAAGCTGCGCTAAGGAACACGAACAGTGCTCCAACGCTGCACCGCCGACGACTACAACGCCAAGTTCCACCGCAGAGGCTCAAAAGGTTGCGACGCCAGGAGCAGGTCGTCGAAGGCCCGAGACGCAAGCAGCACGCGGTGAGTCATCCTATTCGTTCTCTTTTCCATTTCAGAGGTTTTTTCGGAAGCTGTTAAGCAGACAAAATAAAGTCTAACCCGTTATGCGAACTCGAATGGGACCAGAAAATTATTGGAAAGATGTGGAGTCCTAATTAAAAGGAGTGTTTTCAGGGCATTCGATATTGACGAGACCAAAACATCAGTGCGAATTAAACGAGTTCGAATTAACGAGATTTTACTTTATCGCACTCGCCAACAGACTAAGTAAGACAATCTTAGCGGCGAAGTCTCCCCGCAAAGCAAAAAGACTCCATCTCGCATGATCTTTGTGGGTGGTACAGGGCAAACTAGAGGACGGACAAAAGCAAGAAGACAACATGTCTTCTAGTTCGCGCTGTACCACCCACAATGAATTACTGCCACCTCGTCCAGCTGTTCAGGTACGAACACACTGGCGGAAAAATGCGCGGCACTATTCGCGGCGCGAAAGGGACACCCACACGGGCGGCGAGGATGGATGAATGGATACGGCTCAACCCTTTGAATCGGGCGGTGGCTCAAGCCACCTAGCCATGACTTGTGAAATTTTACTCTTGTCTTCCTTTTAGCCACCAATCAGATAACCTTCGCTTGGTTACTTCTACCCGCTTAAAGTCTACTTTCCCTTCACTGTCCTTAAACCCCAATGCCTTGGATAAATCATCCCCGCTGCCTTCCACTGTAGGGTGAAGCCCTTTACAGAAAAGTATCAAGTGTTCAGCCGTTTCCTCTTCCTCTCCGCACGCAAGGCACAACGTGTCTATCTCGTGGTACCTGACTCTATATGTCTTTATATCCGCAAAACTCCCGTCCTGGCCTCAAACAACAAAGAGCTTTCCCTACAATTATCTTAGACATTTTCTTTGGCAATTTCCTGCTTAAAGGTCCGGTATGTTCCCAGTGCTGATTTCGTAAACATCCCTGTTTTCCACAGAGCTATCTCTGTTTCTTGAACCTTTTTCTTAACCGATGATTGCTGCCCCCCCCCCCCCCCCCCCCTACTGCTGTCCAGATATTTGCTTGTCAATTTTCTAGCTCGCGTTCTCCGTTTCGTGTCAACATTCCTGATATACAGGTACCTGAAAAACTTTCCTAGCCCACTGCTTTTCCCCCATTTTTCTCAAACGCGAGGAGTGCGCGGGAGAGCGCCGCCTAGTAAATGTAAGGGTGTGACCCTTCAGGTCACGGCCCCCAACTTCTCTCTCTGTGATTATAAATGTTTTCACCATCACCACCCACAAAGCTATTTTCATGCCAAACCGGTCGAGGTCTCTTCATGTGGAAGAGCGCGCGCGGCTCCGTCACTGTAGCTCCGTTGCCGCCTCTGGAAGGTAACTTTGCTTGGAGCCAAGAGGTGACGACACAGACGCTCCCCACGTGACTAAGCCGGGCGCCCCTGATTGGTCTCCCCGCAACGCGGCACGCGGCAAGCCGCCGAAAATGGCTCCTCTGCGCGGCAGGCTTCATGGCAAGCGGCTTGCCGCCGCCGGCGTGCCGTGCACGTTTTGCCGCCAGTGTGTCCGTGCCTCTTTGATATACGGCAAAGCTCCGATGTGAGACATCTGCACGGATCTCTCTCTCTCTCTCTCTCTTTTTATCAAATCACACATAGCCGGTCGTTTGCAGTCTTCGTTTTAGTGCTCGCTGCGAACTCTCGGCAAATGAGGACCTGCTCCTGGTGTTGATCGTTTTCTCTTTTTCAAGAAAAACAAATTTTTGCGGACCTCTTCGTTTTCAGAAGTTACTCTAGTAGAATCGGTTGTAAAAACCGAGGTCTACATAATGGACACCCTGAAGCAGCGAACGCATTAGACTGGACACACAGTATACGATGCAGTGGCCACTTAGCCTCTGTAAACTTGCTGTGCACGTGACAATGTGCCCCAAAAAAGAAAGAATAAGCAGAACGTTCTCTCTTAGCATGCGTAATAAACGCGCCATGTGAAACAGAAAGAGGTCTTCACGGCATAAAGAGTGCTAGTTAGGAGAAGCGCACCTGCAGGGAGCCCTGACCGCAGGGGTGGTTTGAGCACCCGCCTCGCATGCTGGAGATGCTGGGTTCGATCGATAGTGCCGCCGATTACAAACCGTTTTTATGATGGGTACAAGCTTTACTCCGGCCTGGTGATCGCTCTCCTGGGGTGAAATTCTTGGGAAAAGGGTCTTAATCCTAATTCTTAGGTGCCTAATTGCCTTTGTGTATTAAATCCCGATTGTGGCCCTTTATTTTCGTACAAGTGCCTGTTCAAGTTCACGGCTGCGGGATTTAAAAGTGCGTCCACCCTGGAAAGCAGAGTAACATGGATAATTGAGCTAGTTGGTACATCATTTTAACACTTTCAAAAGCGCTGCGACAGGGGACACCAAGAGAAAGAAAGGAGGAAACGAAGGAGCGCTTGTCCTTCGTTTTCTTTCTTTCCCTTGGTGTCCCCTGTCGCAGCGATTTTGAAAGTGTTACAATGGAAAGCAGAGTACCAGGCCGGGAGATAAGCTTGTACCCATTTGAGGAAACTGGTGGGTAGCCGTCTGTGGCCGGTGTCTAATCCACTGCCTGCCGAGGCTGCGGCGGGTGCTCTACCTCTAAGCCAGGGTTCATTGCAGTGTTTAAGCACAGAAGTAACGAGCGTCAGCCGAACAAGGGCTCCGTAGTTATTTTCAAGTGCTAGATTTTCGCTCTTCATCAAAAGTAAAGAGACCACTACGGGCTGACCGAATCCGACAAGGTATAGTCAGTCTTCTTTTTTGAGGCAATGGCTGGAAACAACCTCGCGATTGACATGCAACAGTGTTCCCATTTTCACTACTTCGGAACAACAAGGGCGGGACGTTAGAAACCCTCCAATTTCTTCTACAGCGCCCTCTGACGTCATTGTCGGTCACGAGAGCACTGAGCTATTTTCGACCGACGAAGAGTGCGCCTGAAACGAAAGCAACACTGGCCCTTATACTGGCGCACAAGTGATCCTAAAGCGCACAGCGCTTAGAGAAAACTGAGAATTTCGGTTACGTAATGCCCCGAAGCGATACTGAGGGGGTGATGAAATATCGCAAAAGAAAAACAAAAAATATTTGTTTTATACTGCAATCACAGCCTTCGTATCTACGCAAACAACCCACCATTTACAGCCAGCTGCTCGTGTGAACTCCACAGCGTGTGCTGTTTTGGGAGCGGGTTTATCGGCTCAAGTCTTTCCTGTGTCTCGGCAGAGCAGACGGGGCTCTACAGAGGCAGTGATTGATGACGTTTCCGAAATCTGGTATGCAGAGGAGCTTCGGCGGTACTCCGGAGCATCTTCGCCCTATTTTCTTTCTTGTTTGTTGAGCGGAACGCGACATAGTGAGCACGGCGAAGGAACGAAAACGAGAACTAGAGAACAAAAACATTGAAACATACAATGTAGCGCGCTTATAACGGCGTTTCTAAAGCAGCACAACACATATTGTCGCAGGCTACTGATACACAAAAGCCGTCTGCAGCGACAAAGGGACTCTAAAGAGAAGCCACGCCCGTTTCGGTACTGACGCTGGAGGCGTTACCGCGCCACAGGATAAATGCAAAGTGAAGCACACTAGGCGAACGATCGGCGCATCAGCGTTAACAATGCGGTGGATATTACAGTGTTCTAAGTTGTTGGGGGAGGCGGTACAGGAGATTCCAAGGACATCAAGGACAATGGAACGCACGCACCTAACGAGCAGGTGCTTTTGTTCCGCAGTCTTCTCTCGTTGTGTCATTCACGTTTACTCGGCACACAGGACATGTACCGGAGGCTACACTCTCTCTCGCTCTTTCCTTCTCTCCGACCCGCTTCGCGCGTCGCAAATTTATGCATTCCCTGTCTGGGAAAAAACCGTGCAGAACTGTAGAAGCCGGAGCATCAGTCATTCAATGCCAAGGGCGGTCTCCGGTTGCACAGCGAGGCGGCTCAGTGGCTTCTCGGCTGGTAAGCACAAGGTAGCGGGATCGAATCCAGGCGGTGAGGCCGCGCTTCGGTGAAGACGAAATGCGAAAGTCGCTCTTGTGTGCGATGTGTCTGCACGTTAAAGAACCCCAGCTGGTCGAAATAAACCCGGAGACCTTACACTATGGCAGCCCTCATAGCCCCTATACCGTACAATGTACACCATACCGTACGGTACCGAGCAGTAGAGAGTTTTAGCGTAGCCGGAAAGCCGTCCGGTAAATACGGCAACGCGTTGCCGTTGCTACCGTTGCCAGCCTTGCTTATCCACATTTGCCGTACGGTAGCAGCTGCCGTAGTTGCTGTGCGTACCGTACAGTGCGGCTAAAAATCTGTAGTACCATACCATACCATATCATACCGCAGCGTACCATACTATACCATACATTAGCTATACCATACCGCAGCATACCTCAGCGTACCATACCATACCAATATTATACCGAACCTGTCCTTGATTAGCACTGGCGCCAGCTCTATCTTGAAGAGCTGCACCGTTTTATGCCAGCCCAAGTGCCCAAGTTACTTCCTTCGCGAGGTATGCGTTGGAACAGTATTACGGGAGTGCAGGATTCTTTCATCTTCGTGGAAAAGGCTGCCGCGGCCTCGTTAAATACAAAGCCGCGACGTCGTAAGGCATATACGCGGTCTTCTCTGCGTTGTATATTTTTATCTCTTAAATGTAGTTAAGCCCCTCCCACCTGTACTAAGGCCGTCCGGGTAAGAAAAAAGCCCACTTTATTGATTTTCCCCCGCACTGATCGAGAGAAAAGTGTTGAAACGTCGTCTGCCTGCGAAGCGCAGCCGCATGCTACCACGAAGGCAGCAGCTATAGTGGCTCGGGGCGCGAGCGCCAACCTCGTTTAAAGTTATCCGCGTTTATCTTTTAACCCAAGATTAATGTCTCCCCGTTGCTCGCGCCGAAAGCAGCTCCGCGGTGAAGAAAGAGTCTCTCATCTTCCATCGTCTTCAACAAAAGCCGACAGCAGCGGGTAGAATAAAGGACTGAAGGCGGAGCTGGGCAGGGGGTGGGGTAAGGGTGATGAGAGTCATCTTTCCAAAGCGCCTCTGCCTTCCACCCATACATTCCGTTCTCTCTCTATATCTCTCTCTATTGCTACAGTTTTGTTAAAGCCATGGTGGCGTCTGCCAAGGAAGGTTTCGAAACGCCTCCCTCCCCTCTCTCGTACCGATACCGGGTCTTTTGTAGAACGACCTCGTTCGAGAAAGTATTACGCTGCCTGTGCTGCTGCGCGAGTAGCCCGTGTTCACCCTGGAAGTTCGTTAACAGGCGGTTGTTTCAGCGCGATCGATGACGGCGGTGCACAATGCGCGACAGCGACGTTCACGTGCCGAGCTTCGTTACCGTTTCTTTGTTTTGTTTTTGCGTCGGCTATGTCGAGCTATTACACGCTGTAACTACTGGTCACGAAGCTGCCGCATAACTTAGAGAGCCCCCCCCCCCCCCCCCCTTCCTCTGTCGATCTGATTAAATGAATGGCGATGGTGCTTACCTGCCGTTGCCTCTTGTACAACACGGTCGAGCTACCGCCTAATAATATGGCTTATGAAAAAAAGAAAAAAAATGCTTAGTTGCAACTTGTATGGCATGGCTGCGCGGCAGTCCGGCCGAGGAGGCTGAGGGAAGCACGGACTCGCTATGAACTGCGAGGTTGTTATAAGAGGCGCAGTGACATGTGGTTCACCCTGAGCGATCTTCTAAGGCAGTCGAGAAGAAAAAAAGAAAAAGAAAAAAAAACGGAATGCAGAAGAACCTAACGGGATTACGTGGTTGCGAAAGCCCCTCTCAGTCTTGGAAGTCTCGCTGCAAGTTGGGAAATGCTCCCAGAGGCAGTCCAGCAGACAGCGAAGGGGAAAAAAATGCCTGAATAAAAAAAAAAACGACGTCGAAAACTCGAGGCAAGGAAGGCTTATGCGACGCAGCAAGGCTTCGTACAATCGTCCACATACCTGTCTAGAGCTCTCGAGACAAGACCGTATCGTGCATGCAGATTCCCATCGGTAGTTTTTAATTCTCCATGTCTTTAAAAGCTACATCGAGCCCGACATGCAGCTGCGAATGTCATGAATGCACAACAGAGAAAGCCCTTCGAGCGCTGCAGACAAGTGTGTGGACGAGTGTACAGCCACTAAGGGGACGGGGTCCTTGTCGCAGGTTTTACGAAGTCGCTTCTTGGGAGCTTTTTGGAGCTTCGTTACCAGAAGTGAGCGGTGATTAACCGGCGCGCAATTGTCCCGGCTGTATCGGCAATTACAAACCATTAAAATGTTTCTTTTTTCGGCAGCATAATGTCGGGGCCTGATGTAAAACGACGCTGTGGTAACGGGAAATGATTGCAGCCGAACAGTTTCCTGTCGGCCTCATTGGCTGTATCGTTGCACTTGGGAACTATCGGCGCGCAGTGGCTGAACTTTTGAGCGCGAATGCTGCCAATAAAATGGCCGGAATAAGTTTTATATTGGACCTTGGAGAGAATTTATGAAATCGATATCGCGTATTTGAAATTCTCTCTATTTTCTGCGATGTTAAAAAATATAGCTAATAATGTAACTGAATAAAAATGATTCCCTCTGCTCGATTTGCTTTCTTTGTACGCATTTTGCAGCGTAATACAACGTTTACTTTTTGTTAACGTCACCTCATTCGCTACATTGCAGCCAAATCTGTTATAGGGACACCATTCGTGGAGAATCCTCACGTCATCTTGGGCTCAAGTTGGTCGCTGCCTCCTCCATCTTCCTTCCGCCGTCCTAAATTAATCGCTCTTACATGTGGAGCTCTCAAAACTTAAGTACAATTAACCAGGTAGTAACCGAGCTGTTATGAGCATCTGGACAGTAATGGGTGGCACTGATGCGGAGCCACTGAAGATCCTCATGTTAGCCCAGGTGACCGAAGGGTCTATATGTCTCATACTTTCTTTACTGTAGGTCTTAGACATTAGCAAATGAGAGGCAGCAGCATGGCGACCGCTTTCGTCGAACTTAGTGCGTTCGCTTTCGTCGAACTTGGGAGAGCGTAAACACTTGCAATATTTTTTTCCTGACAACTTTGCCTGCTTTCTTATATTTTACCCTGCGCTGTGAACAATATTCAGTAAAGAAAAACAGTTTGCTGTATATAAATTGGGATTATTTTGCTTTCAGAACTGACATTCAGAACTGAAAAAAAAAAACAAAGCATTCAGTAGGATAGTAAATAATTCCAGCCTTAATAGCCTTGTCATAAGTTGCGTATGCGCCTGTCTCGATTAAAAGTTCGGCTAGTCGCAGCGGCTGCGCTGTCCACGGTCAAATTTTAATCGGAACACCCTTCGAGAGCAGCGCGACTCCCCTGGTGTTAACGCGGGAAGGCTCGCGTTAAGGGGCGTCCCAGTGAATTATGAACGGCGTGCCGCTCTCCTGTATTGTCTTAATGAATGATGACTCGCGCTTGTCTTGCAGCGGCACGGAACATGGCTCGCGCACAATTACGCCTCGCAGCCTCGGACACGAACGCCGTGTCAAGTGTGTGCCCACCCGAAACCCTTGAACCGCTCGCTTGTCGCTGCGCCAGCACAAATCCGGATTATGCACGGGCGTTGGCCTTGGACAGGATTCATCCTAGCGTCGCTCGGAGAAGACTAGCAAAACAATTATTTTTATTTTGTTACTTTTTTCTTCCGCTCGAAGGAAGGGGCTGAAAAGCCGCTTGGGTCCTGGATTCGTTGTTCGGAGGGCACGCTTGTCTCTTCGAAGGCGTGAAGAAGGCAAAATAAACGCGAAAAGTAAAAAAAAAGAACATAAAATGCTACGAAGTAAAACATCGAATGAAGGAATAACAAATACCTTACCTGCCCCCCCCCCCTCTCCCCCATCGCCCACCTCCCCCTCCCACCCACGCCTAGAATGAAAGAACAAAAAGCAGAGCAAGTGAGCACAGAAAGGGAACAAAAACTAAAGGAAGCAAATAACAATTGCAATTGAGAAAAAGAAATATAAGCAATTAAATTAATTATATAAAGGGCTAGCTAATTTTATGACCACGGACAGGAAAAAAGAAATAGGATAATTAACACAGAGAAATAAAACGAAGTCAAATGATGCAATAAATAAGAAAAAGTAAAAGAATGGAAGAACGAAATGAGGCACCAATACAAATTCTGAAAATTTTAAAACTAAAAATGTTCATACGTGATATAGTAGGTAAATACAAACTAATTTACGAAATAAGGCACAAAAAAGGTAATTCATGAAAACCGGAGGAAACCGGTTTCAACTCGAGCAGGGAGAAAGAAGTAGAGCTAAGATAGGCGACAAAAAAGTAAAAATGGAATAAAATTAAGATGAACAAATAATTAACAAAAGGGTGCATAACGAGGAAAGTAAAGAAAAATCGATTGCAGATTTGAAATGAAGTGCTGGTGTATATATAGTAGGCAGTGTAAAACAAAAAAGGCAAGAAAAGGTGAGCTAAACTCAGTGAGTTAAAAATTGAATAATGAAGTAACTAAGAGCATCGAATCGAATAGAGAACCAAGAGAGAGGACATCCAAGTAAAAAAAAAATCACAAGTGCAAAGAAAGGACGGAACCCAATGATTTGGGGAAAAAACTCGTTAATTGATATTAGCAAACGGGCGATCAAGACAAAGACTGGAAAATAAAGAAAAAGAAGGCGGAAAACACAATAGAAAAAGTGCAGCCCACAGAGGAAAGCAATTGGATCGACGTTGCTTGAGCTCCGACGCAGAGACTCGAACAGTGCACGGCGTCGAATCGGCCAGATGCCGGAGTCAACAAAACCTCGGCAAATTAGCGAGCGCTTCGGAACTGCAGACTTGCGGGGACCGTCCCGCTGAGGGTACAGACGTGTCACCCGCTGAAACTTCACTCTGCCACGCTCTCTACCTTCTCCACGCTACCGGCCCCCTCAATCTCAAAAGTCCCAGCCACCCAGCCCGTCAGGTCGTAAAAGGTGGCTCTGCCCCAGCAAACCTAATTACGCGGTGGTGCATGCTCTACAGGGGGTAGCGTGCATGTCTGCTTTTTTAAAATACCTTTTCATTTTTTTTTTCTGCCTACGGTCCCCATTTTGCAAGTGGCAAGAAAAAAAAATTTCTGCTAACCTCTGCTTTAGGTCTTTGGTTAAAATGTGCTTTGCTTTTGTCGGTACGCGCTTTAAACGATTCTAGCTCGGAAAACGTTTCTTTACTGCTTCCTCAGCTAAGCTAACACGTAGCATGTGTGATTACGATTGAGAGAGTTTGAACAGATAAACACTCGCGTAAGCGCGGCTTACCATTTCGCGCTGTGCGAATCTAAACTGATTTTGTGCCTTGTATCCGACCGTGTTTCGTAGCGTCCCCATTAGCACACCTGGGCGCGGCCTGACATTTGCTCAGGTAACACGCCTTTTCGCTCTAGCTAATCACCACGGTCGAGCACTCGACACTAGAAACTGGCACACCGGCTCCTCCTTATTATTGCATTAAAGCGCTCGAATCTATTTTCTGAGATACTCTAATTTTAAACTGCCCACCGTTCTATTATCTAGTAGTTCGGATGCATAAATAAAAAGTATTGTAACAGGGCTTTAGGTCAGCGCTTAGGTCGACGGTAGCAGCAGTGAGATACAGCCAGTCGTCGGTCAAGCTAAGCAGGCACTCGCTCTGAGCGGCGGCAACGCTGCTAGGAAAATGGCTATATCTTTTTCTTCACAGTATAAATAAAATGACCAATTATTCTCTAGTCCCTTTTTTGTCTGCGTGGGATTGTTTCTGAGGTTCAGTCATTACTCCGCTTAATTAATTACGCATCACTTTTTCGCCACATCACCGTCCATCCAGTCTTCCGTACTGGCTATTATCATCGTCTATCGCTAATTTATACTGAAGGGACATAGAGGAGAAATAGAAGCTGTCCTGCATCGATATGATCATCATTATCATCAGCCTGACTACTTCCACTCCAGGGCAAAGGCCTCTCCCATCTCTCTCACCCTGTCCTGTGCCAGTTGCGGCCACCGTATCCCTCAAACTTCTTAATCTAATCCGCACACCTAACTCTCTGCAGCCCCCTGTTACGCTTGCCTTCTCTTGGAAATCCACTCGGTGACCCTTAAGGACCAGCGGTCAATCTAATAACAATTGCGTTCCAATTGCAAAGTGACCACGCTCACCTAAAATGGCGCTTTCACTAGCTGGAAAAGACCGAAAGCTGAAATACAGGGGTCGTCTTCCTAGGTTGACTTCGCAAGTGAAATTTGTACGCCCACGCAAATTTAACCGCGAATCCCAGAGGCTAAGCTACAGTGCCATTCAACGCTCTATCGAGAACGTTTGTCACTTTTTAAGCGAGGCTTGTCTACACTCCTTCTAACTTTCTTCCACATTCTCTCTCCCTTTCTCATTTAACCTAATGACAAACATCTCGAATAAAATAAAACCTCAATGAAGGGGCGACAAATTTCTCTTTTCGGTTAGCGTGTCACGAGTTTGAAGCGACTGGCGGGGAAAATTTTCAAATCCAATTTTCTCGCCCAAAAATGCGTGTTTTGCTCTCGCACAAATTTAAACATAGGCAGAAAATGCCATATAATCACTTCTTCCCGAGGATAGTAATTGGAGGGGGTTGTCTTTAAGATTAATCCTGTTTTCTTGCTTATCTATGTTGCAAGTTCTCCCCCGGCCTTGTGCTCGGCTTCTCTAGGGTAAAGTGCTTGGGAAATGGGTTAGAGACCTATTTCAAAACACCTTGTGTCATCGTGCTTTTAAATCAACTCACCATCAGCTTGCTTATCCGTGGTGACAAGGCATAGGATTAAGCGGGAATTAACTCAGCTTTCCATCCCGGCTCTTTATTTTTACCCTTGTGGTTTAAGAGAACTTAGAAACATGGACGCTAAATCTGTGGCACGCTGGCTGCTGAGAGCCGGAACTAGTGCAAGTGTTCTGCACTGCGGCAACGACAATGATGTCCACGATTCGGAATACGTGACGTCTCCAAGAACATCACATCGTGATAGCCGTTAAGGTCTAGAGGTTGTGGCCACATAATGCGATGAAATTTATGTTTTGCAACTTGTCTGCTGTTAATTGTTGGTGTTGTATGGACAACTAGATTTTCCTTTCGCGTTCGCTTAGAAAAAAACAACTGTACATGGGAAGCTGAAATACGTTAGATAGAACCAGCTGTCTAAATAAATCCGGAGAATCATTTCAGCGAGCAGCTCGTCTTATTCGCGTGTGCAGAGGATGTAAGTATCTTGCGAGTAGGAAGAAGACATGAGTGGATCTAAACAGGTATGTTACTCAGATATGTTAACTATATCTGTTGAATTATTTCGACTTGTGCTGTTATGAAGCCAGTCATGTTCGCGACTTGCCTTCCAAAGCGCCATAGCGAGGTTGGGGGTTTGGATTCCCGATACGGGCACTGAAAAACCCTACCTCGCGGCGACATTTTGGGAAACTAAAAAGCGGAGGACGTTATCCGCGAATGTCATTTAGTGCCGGAATTGCAGGGACTCTACAAAATGCGACGCACCATTAACGGTAAAGATGCAAGTCTAGAAGTTATGCGACGATTGCATGTGAACTTTGACGCCTTGTGACCATAGTTTTCTTTCTTCGATCGACTTGCTCCTGAAATTAAGGCTTCCACGCCTACTTCCTAGCCGTCTGAAAACTGCAGTCTCCGTTCAAGCTTTCAGGCAAAAACAATGCACATGCACAAACACTGTTAAAATGTTGAACATATTTAAGCAACAGAGCATTATGCGTGTATAGGTAAAATGTGGACAGTTATATCAATCAAATAAGAATCCCTATTAAGTTCGTTACTTTGGCTTTTGCAGCAGCGCAATTCGTTGAACTTTCTGTTGCTTATCTTTGAGGCATTATCTTTCTTGACAAATTTTGTGTGTCACCGTATGAAAAGCCTGAAGCTGAATTCTATGACTGCATTTCTATTTCCTATTTTGTTTTTCTGTTTTTTTTTTCTGCAACCAACTCTTTTTCAACAACTTTTAGTCCTCAACTACCTCTCATGCGCAAACTAGCATGACAGCGGTTTTAAACGCGCTGAGAAAAATCTTCGCCCCTCAATTTTCTATTGTATCAGACCAGCTGGCTTTGATAACGTACACCCGCTGCTTTTGAAGGCGATGATCTATGGGTATGATTTTCACATGCAATTGCTTGTTTAGGAAAATGCACCAAACAAGCCATCAAGAACAAATTCATCATGACCAAAAATGCAAACTTCTTTCTGAACGAACTCGCAGAGAAATGACAGTTAAAAACGCTGAATAGACTTAAAGAGTCGTTTTTAAGAAAGTGCTCCACGTGTGTCTTGTGAGCAAAACAACCTTCTCGTGTTTTGTGCTCTCTTTTTTCAGTCAGCAGTGCCTCAATTCTTTGCTATTTGGATAGTCACTGCTGATGTCTCCTTCTCTCTTTGCTCTATTTGGATATACTTTGCCCCCAGGAGCGTGCAGTCATTTCAGAATTACGTTTGGAAAAACAAAAAGGAACGAGCACCAACAATTTTAGCACTGAGAAGTTTGTTAGCATTTATACAGCGTTAGCTAGACGTCTACGAAAAACATGGTTACTTAAAAGCTCTTGGAACATCTATTATTTTTCGTGGTTATGATGTGTTTGTTGGAGCTTCGTGAAGAGCCTGATTATCGTAAATGTGTACATGTTTACTAGGACGATCGCTACAGTCGATGAATACATACGAGGCACAAACGACTGGAAAAGAAAGCAGTGGAATACCAGCCATGTGATGCCGATTGACGCGATTTGTTTATTTATTGGAACCTACTGCTAAATCCCATTTGGGTTTGTTGCACGAAGGCATAGTAGGGTTAACGAGGATAACGGCTGAAAAGCAATAGGAACATTCGCAGTTGAGAATGCTAAACAACAGTAAAAAATAGAAAGGATAAAAGCAGATATGCTAGAAATAACTAGCACAAGTACAACAAAGTTGTGACGCAAAAAAAAAGAAAATAAAACAGGAAATGTGGCATGATGGTTTATATAAAGAATAACAAAATAAGGAAATTGAATTATAATAAAAGCTCTGTATACAAGGGCCGGATACAATGGGTATTACGAAAGTACGCTTGCAAAAGGCACGAACGCAACACTGGTAGTTTGCTTTTGCGAAGCGGTATATTGCAATTCCGAAACATAAATGCGTTTCAAGTTTCCAATATGTGTCACTTTCGAACAAGAGCAAGTTCCATCACGTGGTCTTGGAATGAGCTTGTTCTGTAGTGTGCAGTTTTACTTTTCGCTTCCAACATCAGGCGCAGTTCGCGTAGGAAAGGCTTTCGAGGAAGGAACGCATAAACACCGCGAACATGCGCTACATCCACGCGACCTTGGCCGAGCCTTATGATTTCGGCCTTGGCAACGCACTGCGGCCTCCAGCCACCACTTCGGGCTTGTGCGCCTTCGTAGCACTTTGGGTAACGCACACTGCCGCGAGAGCGGACCCGCTTAGTCGTCCTGCAGCCTGCGCCTAAATGGCGTCCGGCCGCAGTGCATTAGAGGCTCAGTGCGTCCACATGCGGCAGCTTCGAAGTTGGCCGTCGCTGAAAGACGGACATTGCGAGCGAGCGCAGATGATGTAGCAGATGGTGTAGTCTAGCCGCCGTTATCAAGATGTCACTCAGAGTCGTCTTTCCGGCGGTGTCGTTTTACCGGACTCCATTGTTGCCGGAGGAGTGATCATTACCGTTCTCGCAATTGCCGACAGCCCTATAACCTTGGGGAGATATAATTGCTGGAACCGCACATAACAGAATAGCGGTAATTGCACTCCGCGCACCTTGCCCGCTCTCCGGTTGCTCTGTCACTACCGTAGCGTCGCATCCGAAGCGGATGTCTCGTTTTGGCAGCGCATCATTCCGCTATCCGCCTCCACGTGCCAAAGTTCCCATTGGTTTAGCTTTGGTAGTTCTCCTGAGTAAGCAGTTTATTTTTTGTAGTTTCCGGAGATGAGCCATGTTTTAATGCGGGCTCATAGAAGGGCTTAGGGACTGTGAAGAGTTCTAGTGAACTCCGCGACGCCACAGTTCATCTCATAGGGCGCAGAACGTCAACTGAACGAGTTGGATTTTCATGCTCCAAACTCTGTAGCAGTGTTTCAAATCCAGCAATCAGTTTTGTAACCAAAGCATACGCTCGTAGTCGCGTCCAACTTTGGGAATTTACGTTTAAATGTGCAGTTTCGGATTATACTTAGAAAACTGTTGAGGTTAATCACCCGCACTTAAATTGTGTGTTTGGGGGGGGGGGGGGGGGGGAGAGGATGAGCGGGCGAGCTCAACAACTAAGTGATATATCATTCGGTTTTCACGACTGCCTGTGTGCAGTCACGAACAGGGCTTTGGTATCCGTAATTAGCGCTCCTGGAAGAAAAGAAACGAATATTCTTTAGCAGCTTATGAAATTGCAAGTTATAGCCCTAATTAAAAAGAAAACGATTGCCAGATTTAGTTATTATTTTTTCGGGTAACTCTTCGCGCTTTGCTTTGGCCGGTAATCACCGGCATCACCTCGAGAGCAGGCCTCGAACAGACCCTCCGCAGTGCTGCCCGGAACGAGGGGTGTTCGCGAATGATTTGGGAGCACATGAGCCTAACTTGGCTCTATTTTTGATGTTTCACGTGCGTGCTAAGCGCGTACGGGTCGAGTATAGTAGCGGTGGTAATTTTGGCGATAACCTCCTCGCATCCAGTTTAACGCAGTGGACTTTTTACTGACTATGGCCTTGCGGTCCACCTCGTTAATCTTTAAAATTACAAAACAATTTATTTAGATTAAATTTATATATTCTAATAAACTTGAAATGCCTTAAAATAGACTGTCCGGCCAGTGCATGATGCCACCTAAGGCACAGGGTGAGATATGCGGGCAGTGGACCGTGTAAAACATAGCAAAGAACAAATTTAATCAAATCAAGATAGTTAAATCGCACTGGCGCTGAACGGACAATTCAGTTTTGAACGGCAAAACCTTCGTGCAGTAAACGTAGAGCTACCAGCCATTTTTAATGCGATAGCACCAGAAGCCCCATGGAGCCAGAATGCGTCGTTCGTCATAAAATTGCCTATTTGCTGGAGAAAAGTGACGTCACCAGACGGAAGCATTCTCATTGGCTGAGTAAAGCGACGTCACGAGACCAGAAGTGAATTGACTTCCGGTAAAGACATCAACACCTGCCAATGACATGGCATTGCCAATGCATAACAAAATTAAGTGTCGATGTGAATTTTCATTCCTCAAAGTATATATTGTTTTGTGTACTCTCTTTGACTCCCTTTCGTACAATTTTCCCGAAATAACTCCCTTTTTGGAAATTATACATAAGACGTTTCACCATGATGAGACGCGCTAAACTTTTTTTTTTACTGACAAAAACGGAACGGAACAACGAAGTAGCCAAATTAAGGCACTCTCAACACAAAAAGCGGCACGTTAATGTGCTTGGTATTTCTACAGGCCTCCTGACAAATGCAGACCATGTTTCTTCGCTTGAAGTCACGAAGAGAGAGTGGGGAGAGGAGCAATTTGTTTCGTCGCTAACTGCATTACTATCGACAGCAGCACCCAGAAGTAAAGCACTCTTCCTATTGTCCCTTATTATTCCCATGCCACGCATTCGTATGTCTCCAAGCATACTACTCCCCGTTCTTTTCGCAGTGCTCCGCTTTACTTTTCCCCTGCTCTCGATACGTGGTCCTGTTATTGTACGACCGCAAATGCGGTATATGTTCGCGTTAGGGGCCCTTGTGGGTCTGATAACCACTCAAGTGCTGTGTGCCTAGGCCAGAGGAGAAAGCGGGTGACGGTCTTTCGCTGCTGGCACACTGAACTCTCCCAGGGTCACGTAAACTGCCTGCTTGGTCCGACTGTGGGCGAGCAGACAGAATACTAGATATATCGCTACACATCGCATCAAGTGTACACAAACACATTGTAGTAATACGCACATAGAGAGGTAGTCGTTCAGGCAGTCAAGACAAGCAGGCGGATGGACAGACAGGCATAGAGACAGACACAGATCACATAGACAGAAAGACAAGCTGACAGACAGACAGCACAAGTAGAAGAAAAGACAGACATGCAGGTAGACAGACAGATAGCACATCAGGACAGATAGAGTTAAATAAATAAATAAATATTTAGGCGGATATATAGATAGATGAGATGGATACATAGCCAGACAGATAGTAGGTAGGTATAATATACAGGAAGATAGATAGGCGCAGAGGTAGATAAATAGATGGTACATAGATAAATTCTAGCCTCTGGCTCAAAGCCTTCCGCGAGTTCGCATGTATAGGAAGGGAAAATGGCCTTAGGCTATCAACCGAAAGGGGTATCGTGTAGAGCCCACAGACTCGGTCGGCTGGCTTCCCTCGAAGTCTCTACTAGCCGTGGCTTTTGCAATCCAACGAAATTGCGCCCTCTTCTTGGGGATGCACAGCCGCCGGGGAGTGGATGCCCAAGCGGGAAGGCCGGCGCTTATTAGGGACGGTGTGTGGCAGCTGCGCTTGCAACACACGCCCGGCAGCCACGCTGGCCGCGCCTCGGCTCTCTTATTTGCCGTCTCTACTTCGAAGCCGGCCACTTCAACAGAGAGGGCCCCGGGCGTGCCCAGAATGCTGCCCTTAGCGGGGCTCCTTTTCTACTTTCTTTGCTTCTCTTTCACTCACCCCTTCTTTTTTCTCCTTCGGTAGCTTTCGGTCTGGCGTACCCATTTCCCGCACGACACCTCTTTCATACAGTGCAGCCAGCCTAATTCCTCCTTCTTTTTCCCTTCGCATTATTCTTTCGCATCCTGTGTTCCTTACTTCGTGTTTTTCAAAGCGGCAGCTGCACGAGTGACTTCGGGGCAAACGGCATTACCATCAGTGTCGTAGAATGTCGTTGCTGCAAACACCCGCCTTCACTTGCCTCCCCAAGGCAGTGCTGCCCTGGTGGACCCGAACGATAAGAGACACGGGCTCCGGGGAGTAGGTAGAGTTATGGGGAGAGGGGAGAAGTCGGAGGAATGCGGCACGCCGCTGTCACTTCTCCGCCCAAGAGGAGAAAAAAAAACAAGGAGCTTCCCCATCTCTTCCCTTTTTCGCGGCTTCTTTCCCTCTCTCGCTTCTTCCTTTATTCGGACTTTTCTCGAGGGTCCAGTCGGAATTTCTTGTTTTCATTTCTTCTCGTATTTTCCTTGCACCTTTGTCTTGTGCCGCTTTCTTTCATTGTCACCTTTTTTCTTTATCTGACTTATTTTTTTTCTCCCTACCATTTTTCCTTCCTCATTCCTTCATTTCTCGGCCTGCTTCCCCTGCATTCCTCTTTCTTTTTTGCTCGTTCATTTTCTTTTCCTTTCTCTTACATTCTCCTTCCTTCGCTTCCTTTCTTTTCCTTTCTTCGCCACTGACGTCTCCCATTGTTGCGTCCTGTGTATTAAATGCACCCTACTTTCGCATTTTTTTTTCAACTTTTATGCCCCGTTCTCTGCTTCCACTCCTCTCTGGGCTGAGGGGAAAGTAGCCCTGGCTCACTTCCAGCCTCGTTCCCTTCGGCAGCATCTTCGCGGGGAGACGGCGCGGCAACTGCACCGTAAGCCCTTGTTAGTCGGACCCGTTGTCATTTCAGTGGCCAGGCAGTACGCTGGAGTTACTTGCGTCAAATAACGCGGATGCCAGCACAGGCACGCAGTCTATCTTGGCGCTAGTGTCCTCCGTCAGATTGCTCACACACAAAGAAATTGCGTGATGAGCTAACAGGGAGTGCCCATAGTAGTGCCGACAGTTGCGCAAGACTCACGCGAGTAAACTCGTTATCTTCAGGGTAGATATTTCGTCGAACACAGAGAACTGTGGGATAGAACAAAGGATCGGCAGCATAAGAATACACATTCTATTCTTGATTCAAGAATTTTGTTTTTCTAGCACACGTCAAAGTGCTAGGTTCATTTCACTTTGGGCCCCCTGAGAGAGAGGTCGGAAGGGAAAAGGTACCGGACTCGGCGAAAATGACGGCCTTCACGTGCGCGTGTTTCGAACAACCGCAGCAAAGCGGCGCACAAGCTAGAGTGGCAGCGTGAAGGAAATCGCGCGCTGCTGTATCGATTTGCGGAGGAAAGGATAAGACAGCAGCGAGCTTTTCTTCCGGCCTCACTGCGTTTGAGAACCACTGGATTGGAGCAACCACGCTCGTTTTAGATCGTGGAAAGCCCGGAGGGTGTATGTTCAGCCTCTTTTCGGAGGAGAATTTTTCAGAAAGAGTGTTTCGCAGAAATCACGTTTCTTGCTTAGGCGGCAAAATGAAAGACTACATGTCGCAGCGCTTTTCTTCCCCCCGTGTTTATACTGTTGCGGTTGTCTCTTGGTATCTGTGCGTTAGGATTGCACATGGGGGCCTCATTTATGCGAGCCGCGTTCCCAAGTACGCGCGCGCGCACGAAATTACAAGGGAGGACGGCCGCCACAGTAGCTCACGGAGTATCACACGTGGCTAGATTTGGTCGGAGGTACGATTTGCAATCGGCGGCGTGTCGTCTTCTCCAGCCTTTAAACTAAACTGTGATCCAAGGACAGCTTTCTCATGTGGTTTGCTCCAGCCCGATTACGGTTGGCTCTTTTCGTGCGATATCATAAACGCGCACAAATAATAATATTAACAAGTTTAAATACCACACTACCGATTGCATAAATATGCTTTATAATGCGTCGACACCGAAAGCTCACTTTTTGTGCGCATTTAGAGTGGTCTCCACAGCGAAAGAAGTGTGATCAGTGCAGTCGTTGGTATTTCCTCAGCTCAGTTAAACGTGATTTGTGACGTCGTACGTGACCTTGGTATGAACATGATTGTGGACGAGTCACCGAGGGCTATTCATATTTGCAGAACGGGTAGCTAGGCGAGTTGGTTGCAATCTATGTTACAAACGACGAGCAAGAACGGGGAGCGAAATGGAGAATACGAACCCTGACTTCCAGCTGAAAATTTTATTACACACACGTGCATTTATAACTTTTCCCGCCGAAAGCAAAGTCAAACAGGACAAAAACAAACACAAAGAACCGGAAAACAACAGTGCCCATCTCACCTTTATTATTATATTTTCAAAAATGCGCCTTCTAAGAAAGCAATTTCATAGCTTAATGGCGATTATGAAGGTTTGCTCTCGCATGTGAAACTGCCCTTATCAGTGTGATCGGCTTCGACTACCTATCTTGCTGTCTCATCGTTATGTTTCAAAATGACGGACGTTTTCTGAAACAAAAGGGCACAGTTGTGGTCGGGTTTTCGACAATGCAGCACTAAATTAGAACATGCAACCTTGTCCAGGCAATTATTGTGTTCCTTCGGGCGATCGTTCAAGTAGCGGGCTGTCGGACCAACATAATATCCCCCGCATGAAAGTGAAATCCGGTAGACGACTCCATTGACGCGATCAACCATCCTGTCACCGTGCATTATAGCGAAATCTCCCGCTTTCCTGCCTATACTTTTGCCGCCGCGGTGGCTCAGAGGGTATGGCTCTCGGCTGCTGACCCGAAGGGTGCGGGTTCGATCCCTGTCGCGGTGGTTCAATTTAGATGGAGAGGCCTGCGTACTGTGCGATGTCAGTGCACGTTGAAGAACCCCAGGTGGTCGAAATTACGTCCACAAACACACACGGCCAGGCACTACATTGGCCAAACTCCGTAATGTGGGGGACCAGGTGGCCTGCATGGTCCGCCGGGTTTCCAAAGAAGAAAATGAATATTAGAAAATTGTAAGGTACTGTTATTTCAAATATTGAAGGTAATGGCTTATTCTTTTGATACATAGCAAAGTGTTTCTTTTAACGTGTTTTCATCGATCGGAACGAGCAGTTAAGTCTGCTATAGAGAACCAATGGGAACGTTTTTGACGACTGCAAAAACGTTAATAGCAAAAAACAAAAAAATGCAAGACTGCCGTCGGGTGTTCTGCGGATATAGTGATGGGTATATTGATTGTAATAGAGAAAGCTTACGTTATAAGGACAAATTGCGTTTATAAAGTCAATTGCGTTTATAAACCCGCTCAAGAATGCTTTTGTCTAGAATTGTGGGTACGCGTTGCAATGATGCACCATGGCTCAGCACCTGGTAGGAAACGTAATGTCGTGGCCCCGGGTGCCGCGTACAGCTTATTCTTTAGAAGGGCGGCAGTTATTTGAAATTGCCTTTGGTGAATTTCCGCTAGCCAGCTTCTCGTTATTCCCTCCCACTTCTGGGCAGGGGCAGAGCAGAGGAACTCGCCCAAATGAAATTGTTCCCACTCGTCGGTGCGTTTATTTCCGCACTGATCGAGTTAGCCGGTGTTAGCCGAGTTTATCGAATTATCGGCCTCTCGCCTCGCGAGAGAAGCGGACGCTCTCGGCAGCAGCGATTTGCACAACCTGCGAACGTGTGTCTTGTCCGAGCTAATTGTTGGGACGGCGATTAATAGCGGACAAGCCCGACGAGATACCCGCTGGCGGAATTCGGCTGTATCCGTTGACTAATATGATATGGTATGTGTTTCTAATGCCCAGAGTTGCCCGTGGCGTTCTTTAGCTTGGATTATTCGGATTACTACCGTCCATTGTCCGGTCGATTCAAAAGGGATATCATCATCATCATCATCATCATCATCATCATCATCATCATCATCATTATCATCATCGCCATCTTCTTCTTCATAACAATCATCATCAACAGCAGCAATGACATAGCACAGCACACGGGAGCTTTTGCGTTTTCCCTCCGTCGTAACTCTGCCACCGCGGCCAGAATTAATTTTGCAACCTTAGACTCAGAAGACGAAAGCCAGAACCATATTGAACCATGACTTCACACCGCTCTAGGCTGACTAACAAAGTTACCACATAGTTATCTCTTTACCAATAAGCTCTCGGCTCTTTCGTTTTTGGCCTGTAATGTCCCGCGTATCACGTGGGGCACAAACGACAGTGGTCTCTTCTTCTGCTAGCTCAGAAACATGAAATCCCCACTGTGCTTCTTTTGAAGATTCTTCTCGGTCACTGATAAAAATAACGGGAATCGATGTGCCACCCGCATAACAGTTACGAGAGAAAGCGGGAAATAAAATGACCGATTTTGGAATGTTAATTTTTCAATTTATTTTATTATCGCGATGACTGGGTCATGTTTCTGTCTCGTGGCGAAAAATTAGAGCTAACTATGCAGTGGTAAGCTTGCACGTGACCTTATTTTATATGTGCGCTTGGTGAGATTTGCTCGCAAATCGTGCTTGTGATGGTCCGACAACGTGCCAGCGCCGTCGTGATATCACCGTGAAGAGGTGAGGTAGCAGCTTCCGATGGCTACAGTGCCGGATTTCGCTGAGAAAAGTGAAAAGCAAACCAGCAAATGAAAAAACAAAACGCCAAACGTTGCTCTGCAGCTGTAGTCACGTGGTAGCCAGATAGCGCCTCCATTGGCTGAGAGGCGTGCGCGTCAGCGGTCCCTATGCTGTGGTCCCCAGAAATATTCGTCTGCTTCGGGAGTGTGTTCGGCGTGCTCAGCGTGTGCGATTGGCAAAGACGGCTTTTTTACGCTTCGTGACACTTGCTAGTTCCAGAGTGACCGAGGCGGCCGCCTTCGCCGCGCTATCATGGTGAGCTTTATAGTGAGGCGCGCTACCCGGGAGTGTTTTGAGCATGTTTTTGCCGCACATGTGGCAAATAAAACTTTAATGTTGATTTTTTAGCTCAGCTTTCACTTTTTCTGCAGTTGCCATCGCTCATCGATACTTTCGGGATTTTGCAAAGAGTGACAGTTGAATGACTATATGTATTGCACTTAAGTCCTGAAACTCTCAAGAGCGAAATAAAGTTCTCAGTTTTTTTATATATACGTGTAAAAGCTTATGAAAGTCATTTCTGAAATAACTGTTTTCGTGTGAGTATACAGATTGTAAAGCTTATAATGGATTTTAGGTGGAGGCTTGACCAGGATACATAATGGCTTTTTCGCCAGTGAGCCACCTAGCGCACTCCACCGTGGCAGTTGGGAGGCTTCATCCTCAGGCAGAACGGCCCTTTCGCTACCGGTCTAAAAACAGACACTTCAACGTAAGTTTGCGGAATAGAATACATGGCTCAAGACGATGTCGCTATCATGTCAAGCAAGCAGCCACAAGGCTTGAAGGACATAAAAATAAACATGACATAAAAATTACTGGTTGCCTATGTCTAGAGAAAAAAGCGCTTTCAATTAAGGGCATGTTTAATGAGATCAGAGTATCTTTTGCGCTTGTAGGAGGTCATTTTGTGGCCAAGCTGTTTTCCATGTTATGAACAGACACCGGTCAAGGAGGTGATATTTCGCTACAGGGAAAAAGTTTTCTCTCAGACAACTGTATCCAATCGTGCAGGCAGTTTCCAGACGACACCTTTAGTTTGGTAATTCTTACATTTTCAGTTCGCACTGAAGCGCATGTTCGTCTGAACAACAGGAAGAAACTGAAGTTAATACTGCGTGTATAGTTTTAAATTGAAATACGACCATAGGAAAAAAAATTCACAGGACGGTTACGACTGTGTAACGCGATATTCAGCGATAGCTGTTTAGGCGTTTAGTCACGTGACCGCTGATGTAGTGGTCACGTGATGCACCCCTGTACTGGCAGGCGGCTGTTAGGCTTATGCGTGTAGGCTTATGTGAGCCAGGTTGACCATAGTATAAGGTGAGTGCGACGAGAAAGCCAGGGACTGGCTCTGTCCAGTCGGCGATGCAACTTCCGAAGCCATTTTCGCATTGCGACGTGCACTGCAGTTTTCACTGTACATAATGAAATGTTTACTAGAGGGACAATGCCAGAAAAAGTTCTCCCCGACATTCAGCACAAGACATACTACATTGTTGTGTCCTGTAGTTCTCCCTTTATCGTACTCCGAACAGGCTCCTCTCTGCGCGTCACAAAAGAGTGGATGCTTCCTTATAGATATTTCCTCTTCAAGGGCCGCATGTTGCCACCGCTAATGATAACAGAGTGCTCGAAACGAGGAGGGATGGGAGATAAAAAATTAACTCCTCTGCGAGTCCGTTTTCGCAGTTGCTGCGGTTTCGTCGCTAAGATCGATTTATACGGGCCCGTTTCTTCGAGGATAAATATTTATCTCTCTCCAGCAGTGCGCCGTCTCCATGATAAATGCTCTATCGACGGGTCTAGTCTGCACTCGCTCCGAAGCATCTAAGTTATTCATTCACTGCGCTCGGAGGTGCCGTACATTTGGCCTCTGCATGCGGGAGGGGAGGGGGGGGGGAAGGCAGATTACGCACTTTCGGGCGACTGCATCGCAACTATGTACACACCCGCAAGAAAGCTCTTGACTAGAACGATTTCACTTCTCGTAGGGCAGATTTCAATTTTACATTTTTTTTTCTTGCCGGATTACAGCTTGTTGCACATTTTTTGGATTTCCATCCGTGAATATGTTTGAGTAAAGGTTCTGAAAAGAAACGGAGTACTAACTCCACAGCTCTTTCATTCTCTTAAAATGTACTCGGAAGAAATATGGCAAAGCAGCTATAACTGTTTATGATTTCCCAGTTTGCTTACATTACATAACTTTCACTTCACTTCCGTTATGAACCTCTTATTTGTTTACATATGCATTATTATACTTGTACCCAGTCGAGAAAAACGACAGAACCGTGACAAAAATATGACAAAATTTTTTGTCATTTTGTAGTACCGGGAGATTTTTCTGTTGTTTTGTAGTATTTTTCTGTACTATTGTAGTTTTTCATGTGCCACATTTGTGTAGTCTGTTCGTTTGTAGCACTTTTCTGTAGGAACTGCGCAACATTCTTTTGTTACTGCAAGTTCATGGTCAAAAACATTACATAAAATTTGCTGTGACGAGCGAAAATTATCTGTTGTGTGTTCGGACTGGGATTGCACCCCTAATCTATGCCCTCGATACCGTTTTAAGGTTCCTAAGTTGTGAGATGAGAAGATGACTGTAATACAGGAACTAGCCAATTGTAACAATCATTCTAAACATAGATAAGCCTGCATGAGAGTAAAAAGGAAGTAAGATGTCTTTTACCGCAAGGAAAAATTTTCATCCCCAACGGCACGCAATGCTTACGGCTGGCAATGCAAACATATTCTCTCTTCAAAGCATGCGAGGTTCTAGTTATGAAGAACTTAACTTAGGTTTCAACCTACTTTATTTGCTAACCTCAAGACCTCCTGTGCCACGCTTAGAAGCCCTCTTCCAATGCTAACTGCATAGTTTATTATGCTTTGCGGTGGGAATATGCTTCCGTAGCCTAGAGTGAGCATTTTGTATATTTAGTGACCGAAATCTACCCCTAGACTTGAGCAGTATACCTTGTCCCTGAAAGGGAATGCGCCAGAGGGTGGCGCACGCCTTTTTTTACTCCCATTTAAACTTGTTCGCGTTTACAGTGAATGGAGTGGGTTGAATGAGTTGTTATGCGTTCATATTCGGGAAGCAGTAGCGCTGCGCGAACAAGGACTAGATCACCAGCTGCGTATGCAGGCAGACTAGCGCCCTTTCCGCAGCATCTACCTCCGCGGCGCCTATACACATAACAATATTTATAGAGTTGCATATTTCGCTTTGCGCGCCACCCAGCCACGTTTCATCGCCTTTAAATTTCTCCGGACCATCCCGGTAACCCTGCAGCTATAGCATTCTTCTGTTATGAATGAGCTCACAAATTCGCTTTCAGGGAGCGGTCGCGACCACATTTCGATGGGGCCAAGAATACGAAACACCCGTGTTTTGGGACTTCGTGATGGGTAAATCAAAGTGATCGAAATAAACCTGGAGCTCTGTACAGTCGGCCTCGCATTTGAGGTGCGTAGCTTTTGGGGCTAAAAAAATTTAATTCTGTTTTTTGTTGCGCTACATAATAAGGCCAATGAAATGAGCTGTACGAATGTCCTGAATACTGCATTCGCCACTATAAGGTGAAGCAAACGACCTATGTTTGCAATGCGGCTGAAGGCGTTTTCTTCTTTTTCAGCCGTGTAAGTTGGCGGTTTGTTCACTGTGCTTTAATTGTGGAACAAGCAATTCTAAACCACAGATGTACAGTTACGGAACGAAGTTTACTGGATATGGGATCAAGAAAAAAAATCACAGGGACATCGGATTACCTTGTGCGTTGGTGACGCGATAACATTAGACGCTTTTGATGCATTTACCGGAAGTTGTGTCACTACTGGTCTGGTGACGTCACCTTCAGGCAATGAGAATTATCCGAACTGCGCCTGTGCTTGTGTTTCTCTCGTGTACGTGGATTGTGTAATGTTTTGCGCTCATCGATTTTCTGTAGTATTATCATGCACCATCTAGGCCCAACAGAAGTGTTATTGGAGGAATTATCCGCTTTCGTGACGTCACGTTCTTCCAGCCAATGACTATTATCCGGTCTGGTGATGTCACTGCTCTCCAGCCAATGGGCAAATTTTACGACGGACGACAGGTGTTTTCCCTGATGAGGCTTTTAGTGCTATCGCATTGAAAATAATTAATTTTCGCGTGGTCAGGAAAAATAGTTCACTGAGCAACCTGGAAGGATGACGGGGCATGCACGCTGGATCCCATTGAACAAACACTAGCCCACTAGGCAGCGAAGAAATGCAGCAATAACTTTCCGTCTCTTGACAACCGCATCCTGAACAAATTGCAACAGACAAAAGAAAGGACAGCGAGCACAAGTTATGAAGTTTAAACCTGGAGCTTTGCTGGTGGCTGTACTACTCGTAAATGGGTTGAACAGAGCCCTAATGCCACAGGTGAATGACTCAGAGAAGCAACCGAAAGTAGCACGTGCAGATGTGTGCGTCGAACCAAAGTGCTGTCACTTATAAAATCCCTTTATAATGGGGTTTACGAGCAAGCGCATTCATCAGTGTAGCTGCTAATGAGTTCAGCGACCATGTCGTTTTTCTTCCGCCTCGCCTGCACTGAGGTTCACAATGATATCAAACAGACTCACCCACAAATTCGCATCGGTGATATTTTCTTGTTTTACCACTCACAAACCAGCAAGTTAACCGACGTTCACTCGAAAGCCGCCCAAAAAATAAATGAAGTCGAATGCTGTGGTGCTATCTTGTTTTCAGTAATAAATTAACTAGGAAGGCGATTCCATACCGCTCCAAACGCATTTCCATTCACAAGTGCACGGAATAAAGAGAGATTTTTTTTATGATGGAACGAACAAAAAGGAACGACTTGAAAAGAAGAGCGCAAAGCAAAACCCGGAAAGACTTCGAGTTTGAGAGAGGCGAACATCGAAAAGCTTTAGGGATTTCCCAAAAGCCCTCTTCGGTTTATGTCCCACTTTTGCAACTGCCGTGTCTCAACGCTTTCTGACCTCTTGCATCAGGTTTCATGGCGCATTTCGTAAGGCTTCTTTTATAATTGTATTTGTTAGCTTCGACCTTCAGTGCGGTTTGAGTAAGTCACTGGCAGCCGAGTGGGGAATATTCGCAGTCGTTCGTCTGAACCGCAATACAACTGTGGCAACGTCGACCCGAAGGCGCCTTGCTGCTAAACACATGCTTGTATCCGTGCGCCCGCAGGAGGAATAGAAAACAGTATACCCCCTCGAGAAAACGCGAACAGCCGTGAAAAAAATTATCATGTTCCGCAGCGGCGTCCGCAATGACACTAATATTGCAAAATCCTAGTTTCCAGATTTCGAAAGGTTATGAAAAGTTCGTCCAATGCTAGCGAACAATCTTGTCAAGGACTGCGACGCAACAGCCTAGAGGACTTCAGTTCAAGGTGGGCGCATTTTTTGGCAACGCTATCAAATTGGTCGTCGGTATTACGTCGGGAGGGCCAGAGTAAGCCAGTCTTGTGGATGTTTATCAGAAATACAGAGGTAAGATAAAACTTTATCGTGTTAACCGGATTCAGAGTAAGAAACTCTTGAGCCCCCCTTTAAGAGCTCTTGTCTCTGTCCGTAACGTAGCACACCTCGCTCGCCAAGCACAAATCATCGCCTTCCTCACAATTCAAGAATAATACCTGGAAAGGCATAGAGAAACACCTTACTGCCCAAACTAATCCTCGCTTGCAGAAACTCCGACGCGTACCTTCTTGCAATGCAATGTCGCCAGTCCCTGTTTCTTCTCCCTCCCCTTCCTCCAACCTGCGATTGCTAGCCTTCGGGGAATTCTTATTAAACAAAATACGGCCTAGTAAAGCACGTCTTATGTCTTTCGAGGGGCCCTTCAGACAGTGTCGCACTCTCGCTCGTTATCGTGATGCGCCATTTTCTGGACTGGCCTCCGCGTATGTGAACTCATTTCCTCTCATTACAGAGACGAGGAAAACGCTAGTGAGAGCCCAACCGGAAACGTTGACAGCCTTTACTGCGTGTTAAAAAGAGACCTGTTTTAGTGCGGCACTTGTAGCGCGGACGAAGGCGGCTCTAACACGTTTCTCCGCGGCACCTCCTCCTTTGCTTCGTGCAGCTCGTCGCCTCGCTACGAAAGGCAGATACAACTCTCTCGCTGGACCCCGCCCTGTGGCGCCAGCTATGAGCTTGCATCGGAAGTGGTGACACTCTCGGGAGTTCTCCCGGCGCCTGCAGAGAGCGCGTCGCGACATCGGGGAACGAGGCGGCAAAAGGGAGAGCAGCAGCGGGGAGCGTGCGAACGAACGAACGAAGGAAGGACAAATGCTGCGCTGCGAAATAGAAGGTAGGGAGAAGCTCTTCTAGCTAGACGACCTCGGTCTGAAGGAAGAGCAAGATGCCCAATCAGGGAGCCGAGTCCGGACGTTGCGCAGCGCCCTCTGGATCGGCGAAGCGGAAAACTCGGAAACCTAATTTGCGCAGTGGCGCCACCTCGTTGAGGGAAAGAGACGCTATCGAGCTAGTTGGGAGAAAAAGGGAGAGCACCGTCTCAGCGAAGGTCTGTGTTTCGGGTGAGGGGGATTGAGTGCCGGCACGTTCTCCCCAGACACACGCCACCGGCATCCCCAAACATAGTAGGACTACGAGAGGGAAAGGGGTTTGGAAAGAGTATGTTCAAGGCTTCCCTACGCAACGAAAGTGAGGAAACCGTGGGGAAAGGAGGCAACTCGAGGAAAGCAGCTAGTGTGCCCATGCTTTCTGCGGGAAAGAGGGTTTGTCTGCACACTGGAGAGGCAGCGTTGCCATCCCCACAACCCAGAGTAGGGAAAGAGGGAAGGGAGGCGTCTGAAGAGGATGCTGGATCATTCTCAACGCACGGAAAGAGTGGAGAGAGCGGTGAGGGGGAAAGAAGAGGGGAAACACCGAGGTCGAGAAAGGTCTGGAGGGAAACACAGAAAAGGAGATAGAGAGAGAGAGAGGAGGGCGCTTTAGGGAGTTTGGGGAAAGGAGGCCGGGGAAGAGGGAAGTAGGGGAGTTCGCGCAGGCATCGGCGCGCGCGCGATTCGGGGCGCGGGAATCGAGTGCGACTGTCAGAAGGGAGCTGGAAGGCTTGTGGAGCGCGCGAAACTTTTTCGTGGCGCGCCGGGCGTCGGTTGAGGAAGCACGTTGCACGCCGTTAGCGCCGCCGCCGGAGCAGGTTAACGGGCCCCGGCGTTGCGCCAGCGACTCTGGCGTCGCCGTTATTACGATGTGTCAAACTGACTTCGAAGTGCCGCCGCCTTTCCCCTGCTACCGCCGATCTTGCACCGACCGAACGCGGCTGGCGTCGGCGCCGGAACGTTTTGTCATCGTAGTCGTCTCGTTAGCGCGTGACGACTAACTAGTTAGTTACCCGCCTGTGCATTGTTCAGTTTTGAGAACCGCTGTTGTCACCTCTTTGTGGAGTTGCGGTGTCAAGGGCCTCGTTGAGGAGAAGTCTCGTCTTTCGTGCGCGGGTTTCTCACCGGGTGTCCGCGACGAAGCTCCTAGCGTTCGCCGAGCGGATGCGTTCCTTCTGGATCTTCTGGAGGCGCAAGCACCGTGTGGGCCAACGCCTGGGCGAGGAGGATGCCCACGAACTGTGCGAGAACGGTGAGCACTTTAATGCAGGCATGCATTCTGCAGCTTGCGCCTCAGATTGTCGCCGGTCGGATTTTCCGCTCCCACTGTTCAGCCCGCCTGAATAAGAATGTCACTACAAAAGTCAACTTGATACCTATGAACACCAACCCTGTTTTTCAATGGTATGCACTGGATATATGACCACGTAGGTAGAGTGAGGCGCTTGGAAAGAAAAAGAGAAGAGGCGAATAGGAAGAAGCTGCAGATGAAGAAAAAGCGTTAGCATAATGCAGTTCCACTGGAACTCCCACGAGATAAAGAGCCGACAAAAGGAGTGGCAGTTCGTGGTTGCTAGATACTTTTCTTATCAATAGGAAGCGCCACTCGGTTCTTGGCCAATTACTCAAAGTGTGTCCTTTTTGCATTCGAGGACAATTATAATCGTTCATCAGTAATCGCAAATGCTGGGAATGCATTTCTGCTGCTCCTGCTTTTGTTTTTGCTAACATACACGTTTATTGTTATTAGTATATACGCAGGCAGTGATTCCGGACAGCATTTCTAGTTATAGTGCTTCCTTTGCCAGGCGCCGCAATGCTCTGAGCATTCAAATGTTTCGCGAAATGCATTGGCGCGCATAGCTTCTTTTGTGTTTCAGTAAAATGTATGTCATCATTACCATCATAACTCGAAACTCGTGGTGCGTTTGTGCTATAAACTGAAACTAAAGAACAAACGCAACGCATTTCATCGCGATGCAGCGGAGCGAAAGGGCTTACGGAGACTTTTGCAATCAGCGAATGCCTCCCGTAAGTTGCTGAGAATAAACGCTAGCCAGCCTGGTAAACCGTGCTTTTCATAACAATTCGGAATCAAAGAGATATTGCGTAATGGAAAACGGAATTTGCATTCTGTTGCGCAGAACGAACCGTTAAGCAGGGCCAGCATTTAGTAACGGCAATACTTCCAAGAGAATATTGAACCACAAAAGACGAGAGAGGCCAACCTTTATGGGCGTAATCAATTCGCTGCGCGTATCAAAAGATAAGGGTGGAAGGGCAGTTGATACTCGAAATGTCATCATCAGGGAAACTATCTCATTTTATCTCGTTTTCTTTGCGTCTTTTTTGTCCACAAGAAACGCTGCCAACCAAAGCTAAGCACGATCCTTCCTTTTTTTCTTGTTTTTTACCTTATCGCATGGTACACGATGCCTTCATCTACGATTATGCTGAAGGAAATTTATGGTCGACATTGAGAGAATTCTTTGCCTTACTTAGTGCAACTTCTGAAAATGGCATGAAAAGCTTGTTGAGTGCCTATACAGTTTAATGACCGACGCCCAAGTGAACTTGAGACATTAAAAAGTGCGTTTAGCAGTGTCTCCTCATGACAAAATTTCGGCTAAACATTTTTTTCAACTGTTAATTCGTGGCAGCAACGCACCCAACAGCTGCCCTGTTGCGTTGGTGGCCTGATTATATGCTGTCTGGAAGTTTCGCAGAGACACGCAATAACAAAACTGCGATGCACAGTCGCGGAATTAATAGTACGGACCATGCTTTTTCGGTCAAAGTCGTTACCTAGTGAAAATTAATAGTTGTTTCATACTTATTCAAGTAACTGCCGCTGGTGCACTTGTGGGGGAAGGCAGCAAATTGTTCTATTTTAGTAAATCAACCGCGTCTTGAGGGAAGGGACGAACGTGCGAGTGAAAGAGGAAACAGGTGGCCGTAGTGGAGGGCTCCGGAAAATTCTGGTGAGGCACCTAAGAACCCACCGCGGCGGCTCAGTGGTTAAGGCGCTCATCTACTGATCCGGAGTACCCGGGTTCGAACCCGACCGCGGCGGCCGTGTTTCGATGGAGGCGAAACTCAAAAGGCACCCGTGTGCTGTGCGATGTCAATGCCTGTTAAAGATCCCCAGGTGGTCGAAATTATTCCGCAGCCCTCCACTACGGTACCTTTTTCTTCCTTTCTTTCACTCTCTCTTTCATTCCTTACGGCACGGTTCAAGTGTCTACCGAGATACGTGGACAGTTACTGCGTCATTTCATTTCCTCAGAACCAATTTTCAGTTTTTTTTATTATGTACATCATTTACACAGCGGAAACTGTTAGCGTAATTTCTTGCTGATGAAACGTCTGCCGCTTGCCAATGAACTTGACTTTAGTTAAGACTTACTGCGGCGAGCGGTCTTCATGCGGGCTGTAGCGTTAACCATGCGGACTTTTAGCCGCCAAAGCATTCGTTTCGATATCAGCCATAATTGCAAAAGAGAGGGCAAGTATGCGGATAGAAAACGGCTGTTTTCATGTTTTCTCGCCCACAACCGACGGCAAATAACAGATGAGTAGCTCGAAAAAAATCTTCAATGACCCGCCCGTAAACCCGCCGCGGTGGCTGAGTGGTTAGGGCGCTCGGCTACTGATCCGGAGTTCCCGGGTTCGAACCTGGCCGCGGCGGCTGCGTTTCGATGGAGGCGAAACGCTAAGGTGCCTGTGTGCTGTGCGATGTCAGTGCATGTTAAAGATCACCAGGTGGTCGAAATTATTCCGGAGCCCTCCACTACGGCACTTGTTTCTTCCTTTCTTCTTTCACTTCCTTCTTTATCCCTTTTCTACGGCGTGGTTCAGGAGTCCGCCGATATGTGAGACAGATACTGCGTCATTTCCTTTCCCCCAAAACCAATTTACAATTTCGCCCTTAAAAATCGCTCTTCTTGGGCCCTGGAGGAGGCTGCCACTAATGCGACGGTTTAATCCCGGGCGATCTTCTGTGCTTAAGCCTTCATAATTATATCGGGGATAGAAATTTAATTTTTTTTATTTAGTTTGGCTTGTGTCGCAAAAAAAAGATGTCGCGACAAGCTAGCGAATTAATTATTTCACGTTGCAAAGGTGGCGGTCCAAGTTTTTATTCTCAGCAGGACACGAGATGACTTGCCCTTATAATATTATGTCCAGATTTTGTTAAAAAGATCAATTATCACCATGTGTACTGACAAAAAAAAGCATTGCAAATCCTAGTAATACAGGATCTCGGTTTTACTAAAAGTGTTTGCATGTGAATAATTATAGAAAAAAAACAGCAAAAAACAAGGTACCCAAGACGCACAAGGCGCCCCAAGAGTAGATATCGACGAGAAGGGCTCAAAAGCCCAGCTGCTGGATGCGCGTAGCAAATGAAAAAAATAAAAAATAATGGCGATTACTGTGGTGTACATCCGACGTCAGCGGGCCCGAAATATGTCAGGCGCACTAAATGACGCCGAGGTTGTTTGTAGCGGAGTATTTTATATGCAATGGCTGCGTATTTAGCCTTATAATGCCAGGCATTGGAAAAGTGGGGTAACAGGTCTGGTTTTCCTGCATTTTGTCATTTGTGGATAGCATAAATGTAAAATAAATTTAGGTTCATGGCGAAAAACAATTACCA
>JARKHS020001944.1:92500-194877 GCA_030143305.2 Amblyomma americanum | reverse complement strand
ACGTTTCTGCCCGTAGGTGAGTACCGGTAAGATAAAGCTGTTGTACACTTTTCTCTTGAGGAAAATTGGTAACCTGCCACTCATGATCTGCGAGAACCTGCCATATGCGCTCCGCCCCATTCTTATCCTTCTAGTTATTTCCCTCTCTTTGTCCCGGTCAGCTGTCACTACCTGCCATAAGTAGGCGTATTCATTTACCACTTCCAATCCCTCGTTGCCAATTGTGGACTGCTGTTCTCTTGCTAGACTGTTGAACATTACCTTGGTTTTCTGCCTGTTAATTTTTAGACCCATCGTTCTGCTCTGCCTGACTAACTCATTGATCATGATTCGCAGTTCACCACGTGAGTGACGCAGCAAGGCAATGTCATCAGCGAATCGCAGATTATTTTGCTATTCTTCATTTATTCTTATCCCCAACTGTCCCCAATTCAGGCCTTGGAATACCTCCTGTAAACATGCGGTAAACAGCATTGGCGAGACCATGTCTCCTTGCCTGACGCCCTTCCTTATTGGAATTTCATTGCTGACTTTATGGAGGACTATAGTAGCTGTGCAGTTGCTATATATATCTTCCAGTATTTTGACATAAGGCTCTCCTATCCCCTGATTACGCAATGCCTGTATGACTGCTGAGGTTTCCACTGAGTCGAATGCTTTCTCGTAATCAATGAAAGCCATATATAGAGGTTGGCTATATTCTGCGCATTTCTCTAGCACCTGATTGATAGCGTGAATATGATCTTTTGTGGAATATCCTTTACGACAGCCTGTCTGATCATTTGGTTGATTAAAGTATAACGTTGCCCTTACTCTATTAGCGATTACCTTAGTAAATCCTTTGTGGGAAACGAATAGTAAGCTGATCGGCTTGTAATTTTTCAAGCCCTTGGCGCCTCCCTTCTTACGAAATAAGATAATGTTTGCATTCTTTCAAGCTTCTGGTACAGTCGAAGTCATAAGACATTGCGCATATAGGGTGGCTAGATCTTCTAGCACGATGTCCCCTCCATCCTTCAACAGATCCGCTGTTACCTGATCCTCCCCAGCTGCTTTTCCCCTTTCCATTGCTCCTAAGGCTTTCTTCATCTTTCGTTACTGGCGGGATGACGCATTGCTGTGCACTGCTGTCTTTCTCATTAACGCTCTGATTACATTGGCTACTGTACAGATCTGTGTATAACTCTTCGGCTACGTTGACTATCTTATCCATATTGCTAATGACATTGCCCTGCTTGTCTCTTAATGCATACATCTGGTTTTTACCTATGCCTAGTTTCCTCTTCACTGCTTTTAGGCTTCCTCCGTTCTTTAGACCATGCTTGATTCTCTCCATATTAAACTTCCTTATGTCGGCTACCTTGCGGTTAATTATTAACTTTGATAGCTCTGTTAGTTCTATTCTGTCGGTAGGGTTAGACGCCCTCATGCTTTGGCGCTTCTCAATCAGATCTTTCGTCACCTGAGATAGCTTTCCGCCATCCTGTCGAACTGTCCTACCGCCTACTTCTACTGCGCACTCCGTAATTATTGATGTCAAATTATCGTTCATTGTATGGACATAAAGATCGTCTTCCTCGGTTGAAGCCGGAAATCTGTTTTGCAGCGCTATCCTAAGCTCCTGTACTTTCCCTCTTACGGCTAACTCGTTAATGGTCTTCCTCTTCACTAGCTTCTTCCGTTCCCTCTTCAAGTCTAAGCTAATTATTGACCTTACCATTATGTGGTCGCTACAACGCACTTTTTCGAAGACGGCAACATCCTGAATGATGCCAGGTTTAGCGCATAGTATGAAGTCGATTTCATATTTAGTCTCACCATTGGGGCTCTTCCAGGTCCACTTCCTGTTTTCTCGTTTGCGCAAGAAGGTATTCATTATCCGTAAATTATTTCGATCTGCGAATTCGACTAATAACTCTCCCCTGCTATTTCTAGGACCTATTCCATAGACACCTACCGCGTGGTCGTCAGCCTGCTTCTTGCGCACCTTCGAATTGAAGTCGACCATCAGTACAGTGTGCTGTGATTTTACTTTATTCATGGCCGATTCTACGTCCTCACAGAAACTTTCAACGGTCTGGTCATCATGACTGGATGTGGGCGCGTAGGCCTGCACCACTTTCAGCTTGTACCTTCTATTTAGCCTAATTAATATAGCTGCTACCCTCTCGTTAATACTATAAAACTCCTCTACGTTGCCAGCTATATCCTTATTAATGAGGAATCCCACACCTAGTTCTCGTCTATCCTCTAATCCGCGATAGCACAGTATGTGTCCGTCCTTTAGTACTGTATGCGCCTCACCGGTCCTCCTAACTTAGCTGAGCCCTATCACATCTCATTTATTTCCCGCTAGTTCCTCGAACAGCACTGCTAGGCTAGCCTCACTAGATAAAGTTCTAGCGTTAAACGTTGCCAGGTTCAGATTCCAATGGCGGCCTGTCCGGAGCCAGAGATTCTTAGCACCCTCCGCTGCGTCACAGGTCTGACCGCCGCCGTGGTCAGTTGCTCCGCAGCCGCTGGGGACTGAGGGCCCAGGGTTAATTGGTTTGATCATAGAAGGTTGTGGCCAAGTACTACACCAGGGTGGCCAAATCTTACTCTGGTGAGAGAGTGCGTTGTCGGTTCTGGTCGCCGAGATTCAAGTGCTTAGTTGCTCGCTCAGCTCGACAAACCAATACAATGCTCTCTTATGCGTGAGAAATTTCCTCGCAATCTATTGCAGGTAATATTGGGGCAGATTTACACAATAGTTTTGTCGGATAGTATACAGTTGCATTTACGCTAACTTGCACAATGTGTACAAGCTAGGTCTAGCCAGCTGAACTCATGCACTGAAAAGGTAAGCATGAATTATTGTGCCTATCTGATTCAAATTTTCCTTGGTGCTTGTCTCTTATCGTCTGTTCAGCTAAGCAACCCACCGCCTTCATAACGTGGCTCATCATAACATGGATCAGTGAGAATGCTACGTTGCATGATAATTTATGTGATTTTTATACATACAGAATAGTGTTAACAAGGCCGTTGGTTCATCCTAAACACAAAAGCTGTAAACTTCAAGTTGCAGCAAAGAGACACCAGTAAGTATCAATGCCATCACTGCTTTTCTGGTTTGTTTCCGCATTCTTGGGCCTAACTTCAAATTGGTCTTTTCTAAATTTCTGATGCCAATTAATGCCTTGGTTTATTTCTTTCTTTGAAAATCAGACTGGAAGTGAAGGAGGTATATTTTGCTGGAGATGTTGATAGTTAGCAACTAATAGCACACTCTAAAATTCAACACGTGTTGAGTGGTAAACACATCAGTTAGCAGTGCACCCTTTTGCTCGGTAGATTGGCAACTGGTCACATTTACAATCTGTCAGTCTATATTTTACTAATGAGTGAAAATAACTCTTAAACGTTGCTTTACAGTTGTATCACAGAACATACGCATATATGCCTGTCACATACTTAAATGGGTTAATTTTTATTTCATATCTTTGGGCGACATGATAGCTCTCATACTAATTTACACAATCTTCTTGACATGTTTGTGTTTGCTCGAAATAATCAGATTATATGGTCATCGTATCCTGTTTCCCTGACCTTACAAAGTTTTCTTTCCCAGCCTAAACCAGGATTCGTTGCCATGCAAACGCTCCAAATTGGTTCGTGCATTTCCTCTACCTCTAATTCAGTGCACTAGTTCTCACACATGATTATGTTTACAGTAATGAGAAAGACATGTGTAGACTTTTATGCAATACAAGGTCCCCCACTTTGTTTTTCCTTCACAGTAACGTCCGCGAATCCTTTGGAGTTGCAGAGTATATTCCAACTTATTGTGTACATGACAACAATGACATGGCCTTCAGCAAAAATTCCCACACTTTTTTTCAGCGCTGTAGTCTGGCTTGTGCAACGGCAATATTAGCTGATGAAGGATTGCTAAAGGACAACCTGATGGCCCTCTGTCACTGCAGGTGCAGAACAAAGCCTTGCATTACAGCTAAGTGATGCACGTCTACGCCCGTTTGCAGCCACACAGTGCTATTTCTATTTTGGCTTTAATAATGGGCTGAAAAAAACTAAAGACAGGTGACTATTGTTGCATTGTCACTGTTCTAGGAAATGCAGAACTGCTTTATTACAACTGATTTTACCTGTCCCAAATAGCTCGAAAAGTCATCATTTATCATGTGCATTTGTGTTTGACAGCAGTCTGCTAAAATGCGCATTTTTAATGCATGCACAATTCAGGCACACACACACACACAACTTATATATTGAATAGATAGGCATATCTTTTGCATCAATAGTCAGCAGACTGTAGGTAGCTGGGGAGGAGGTTGTTTACATAATAAAGCGACCACTACCGAGCAAATGCTTAGGAAACGCTGCAAGTGAAATTATTTTTTTCTCTGTCAGCAATGCAAAAAACACTGTAATATGCAATTTTAGGTAACTGAATAAAAATTTTAAGTATGTAATCTTAACTATTTGAAAAATGTGATTACCGCGGTTATAATTACGGACGGTTGTTAGCAGCCTCTACTGTGGCCTCACCTGATGAAAAATTCGAAATGAGAGTAACGTCGTTGTTCTGAAATAGTGAGGGTAGCGTAACTTTCAGAGGAGGTAGCCTTATGTTATTTTGGCAAATCGTCAAATGTGGTGAAAACATAGCGATCGAATGAGGAGGAGTACCCGATCGCGATGTGATGCGTTTTTCGATCTCTTGGATAGAACTGGCCCACATATCGTTTCCCACAGCATCGCTTCAGATAATCAAGCTCTCCTGCGATGTTGCGAAGATTTGCCACGAATTGGTTGGCGGCCGTCGCGGTCGGTCACACCAAGATGTATGGCTTATTACAGCTCTATCACAGCCAACCTTCGATGGAAATCCCGCCGCAAAAAAAAAAAAAACGTTGACGCAACGGTTGTCTCGAGTACGCCGCAATTAATATGGGCAATTTCTGCTGTAAGGTCTCTGCGTGTTTTCCTAAAAGCATGCATGCCTGTACCACCGCACGCGATTAGACGACAGGCACTGCCCGCCGCGCCAATCGGAATGCTGAGACCATCCTCCTCGCTCGCAAGCGCCAAAGTGATCGTACAACACTTTTCCGCCCCACGTGTGCCTGGAGGCTGAAAACGGGCGGCCCGTTCGCTAAGCGGGCCGAGTGGAAGCCGCTGAAACACAATCGTACGACGGCCCTTAGTGTCCCTGCCATTGAACACCTTCTCCACTCACCCGAGCTTGCATAACAGGCGGGAAAAGAGTTCTCAAACTATAACCATCTGTCCGACTTTAGGCGAGAGCGATTGCTTTTGGTGTGTCACGTAATCTGATCTTATTTGACGGAGGAGCCTTATTCTCTGCTGCCAAATCGAGCAAAGCATTTCCGGGGTCGAAGCGGGCGGCTCCCCATCTGCCATCGGCAGAGTCGTTAGCCGCATGCAGAGGAGGAAGCTTGAGGGTGTTATGGGTTCGCCCTCTTCGACCTCGTTGTACATATAAGTCCATGGCCGAGGATTCACAACGGCTTCAACTTCGCGATGGATGGTGGCTAAGTGTTCGGCTGCCCTTGGCATTTCTTTCCGATCACTGTTCTTAGCGGATAAACTATGTGAATAGCACAAGGGAGCATACAGCGCTCACAATATCAAGAGATGAGACAGAATCAAATGAAGCATAAGGTAGTTTATCTTGCCTTGAAAATGTCCGCACTACAAATTTTTCTGTGAATTGCCTGCAGCATGCTTTTTCGCAGATCGGGCCTACAATGGAGAAGAGGACTGCTATGGGATGAAGCTGTTCGAAAAGACCTTGCGCTTCATCATTAATCACAATGAAAGATACAGAAAGGGCGAAGCATCAGACAAAGTTGAAGTGAATCATTTCGCTGACTGGGTGAGTTCATGATCACCCAGCATTGTGACAAAAATACAAGATCAGTTATGTGCTGATCGCAGCAATTGTACATAGAACGATGAATTAAATGTGCCACCAGTTTGGAGAGTTGCTACATCAACCCGCCTGAGTTCGGACTCAAACGTTGGTGAAATTGCATCCGGCGTTTTCTATGAGCCAGCTCTATAGCTGTATCCTTCGTCGTCATCACTGATAGCATAACCAGCTAATGGCAGTCATATGTTAAAAACTGTCCTTCTCCGGTCACGAGCACCTGGGAACTTTTTCAACTGATGCCACAGGCAGATACCCCCTTATAGGTCTTATCAGTAGACTGGTAGAGAGGCTACGGCGCGGACATTTCAAGTGATATGCATCTTAGTGCCCATTGAGTCACCTACTCTAACCTATGATGTTGTGCCGAGTTAGAAGCGGCAGGTAAAGGATATTAATTACGGCCTAAGTCGCAGGCGCTAAATGATAAAAACAAAAGGCCCACCAGTGCACTAAAAGCCCGACACCCTCGTCGCCATCTCCTGAAGTATACCTGATCTGGAAAAAATGTCAGTTTTACCACATGTAACCGCACAAGGATTGATAATATTGAAAGATTTTTCCAATGCCATAATATAACCACGTCCAGCAGTTCCTATGATACCATACTGTCGTAATTTTGCTTTCAAAGCTATTTGCCCAGAAGGAAACAACAGCACATAATACTGCTAGGTGTAGGAAGTAAGTAAATTTTGTTGCCTGCGATTTTTTATGATTAATTAGAACACTAGCCATATAGCAAGGACACAGACATAGCAGAGGACAGGACTCTAGTTTTTAATTAATGATGACACACTAACTAGCCCAGCTTTCCGCCTTGATCGTGTTGATTTTTAGTCGTAGGCCACCGATGGTTGCAACATGATGATTTATTACCAACAAAATTTTAGTGAGCTTTAGCTGTTACGTGTTTCCTGCATTCAGATCCCAAAAGACACCTCAATATTTCTACAAAGAAATGAAGAGCAAGAAACCATGCGCATCCAATGTCCTGTTTCAACCTTCTTTGGACAAAGAAGGAATATGACAGAACCAGCAAATGCTGCAGGGGAGAGACGTAAAACAGCACGGGCCAACTTATGTGCCCTCGAAAGACGTCAATGATGCGCAGCTGCTAAGAGATATGGACAATCGCAACGGGAGCTCCCTGAAACGTTTCAAGGAGAAAAATACAAAAGATGACTCCTGCAATGTGGTATTCATAGAGAAGTGCAACGTTACACATCTGAAAAAAAAAAGCTGGCACCTCGTATTCTGCGTGTTAAAAACGTTTTACCACAACTACTTGGTGAATGCCAATAGAACTGCTTTCTTTATTTCTTTCTTCTAAACGTGGCATTTGTACTGGCCCGGTGAAGAGGCCGTTCAAAAGCTTCTTTCATCCCTTATGATAATTCGATTAAACGAAAGAAGCACTCCTTGAGTCCCGGGTTTCATGAGAAACAGCTCTCCTTTTTCTTCAGAGAAATTCAATAACGTAATATTATGATTTTTATTTCCTGTGAGAAAATATAATCAACGCAGGTGATCGACAGTCCGCTACTCCGCAAGGTGTTCCTTAAGCGCCTGCTTCAGAACCTCCTGGTTGTCTCCGCAGCAACACGTAATGTTTTCTTGGACAAGCTAGTAGAGATGACAAAGGGCGTAGCCGACTACTCCTGCCCGAGTTCTGTTGCTGGGATCACGTCCGCCACGTCGTCCAGTCCAGTGGACGGCAGCTGTTTTGATTGAAGGCTATAATTAACCAACTAGCGTACACTGTTTCGAGCTGCTGACGCCGATGCCTCATCGCTACCCACAGTTCCCCCCGCGGACGGCCATGCCATCCTTCCAGTCATCGATCGAGCCTTGGCCGAGACGGGTTCTCCTCGCACCGCCGCAAGTTCGGCACCGACGTCCGCAAGTGCCGGCAGACTTCCCTGGCACTGGGTAGCGCGGCGGTGAATTGCTGATGGCGGCGCGTCACTCCTGCTCGGCGCCCAGTCGCCTAAGTCACCGACAAAATCTCGGGATGCCGCTTTCTGGTTGACAAAGGCGCCCAAGCTAGCATCGTGACTGCATCTCACCTCGATCGACAGCACTCTGAGACAGGAGCGCTTTCGCAGTCGGTGTAACGTCCCCGATCGCTGGCTCCAGGGACAGCGCTCAGTAACTACCGATTTGAGCTTACGCCGGGAATTCCGCCAGACATTTACAGCGTTAACGGTCAACTCTGCGCAGCCCGTTAGTGTTGTGTGGAAAATCAAGTTGTTGGGCGAGTTGGTGACGATCTTCCATAGTTACAGCCGAAGGACAGAACAAGACAGGACGACAGAGCACAGCGCTGTCTCGCAACTGATGTAGGGAGCTAGAAATCGGTCAATGTAATATCCAAACTGGTAGCTCCATGTTCAAACATGCATAATACTCGTGTCTCTATCTTCGGAAAACATTTCACTTGGCAAGTATCATTTGAAAACACAAGTAATAACACGACAGAGTATACCAAGGGCTTGCTTCGCCAGATTTCTTTGATTACCGTTCCGGTCTTCCAGTTTGCTTTTATTTTCATGCAATTTACGAAAAAAAAACTACATCGCAAGGAGAAAGAACAGACTGAGTAGTTTTCTCTCCTGAATGAAGCATTGAAATTCATGCTGTATTGACCAAATGTTGAGAGCAAATCTTTACTTAATTTAACTACCTTCAGTATACACTAGGTTGTCATGAACACGTCGTTGGATAATAATCGCTTGATTGGCATTGACATCTAGAGCAAGAATTTTGGCATTCCCTGTTTGGGCACACTTCCGTTTAGGCTCTTCCCCCCAGCAATGGCGATGCAAACGAGTTGCTTCATTGTTTCATCGTTGAGCACGAGTGCTCTTGCACAAGAATATTGTTACTTGGTTCTGACGCTAAGTCATGTACTGTGGGGCTGCGATTTTTTTTTGTAGAAACTGCTTGCGTTCCGTTCAGCATACAAGTTGTAAAACCCTGATCTCCTGATGCAGTACACCGCAAAGCCGAGTATTAACCAAGCTTTTGTCACATACAGGCCGAGGCTGTGGTTTCATGATTTCTGTATTAAAATAGACGCGAACGATTAGACAGATTTTTTAAGCTTCTATAAATCTCCCAATGTACACGTGTAACCCCCACTCGGTCCGTCTTTACAAAACAGACGGACACTTTAAAACGATATCTCGCTCTTAAGCCAAGCAGAACAATGAAAAACTTACGAGCCCTGCCTCAGAAATCAGTATTATTAGGTAGAGTCTGTAAAAGCGATGCAGCCTGTTTTCTTTTGAAAACAAGTGTCTTCTTGTCTGGTTTAAACAAATGAAATTGATTTCCTTTGTTGTAGCGGCTGAAGCATTTCCTGGAAATGCCTTAAAAAAACCCACAAATAGACCTCAACACGAGCACAACGTGCTAGCCTTTATTATTTTCAGGTTCCGGTTCTTGTCAACATGATTCTACTTTGTATCTTGCTGCCCACCGTGCTTGCATATATTGACGAGTCATATTATGAATCCAATGACTCTTTGGAGAACAAGTGGCGAACTTTCAAGAAAGAATACAGTAAGTCAGGACATCTCGTTCGAGTGTTTGTTTCTTACCAGTGCAACAAGCTTTCCAGCATGACACGCTGTTTAGAGCTTGCAGTTCCATATGTTGCGCAAACCTCGATGATACACGTCAGATAAACGTATGCAGCTGAAAAGATGATGTCCCGAATAATTACGGCTAGGCAAACGTCTGAACCTAGCCTTTAGAGAGTATTTTTTGCGGCATTGTCAAAAATTGCAGAGGAGAACGCTCGCGCAAATACAAAAAACATTGGAAACCAGCTAGATACACATATACACATTAATTGCACTCTAAACATCAACAGACGCTGGAACACAAGACCTAAGATCATTATGTAAAATTAACACTGCGTTAAAAGCTAAAATAGACGCAACTAAGCAAACCGCCAGCCTTATTGAGGCCTTTGCATGGGTGGTGGTAAAGGCGAAGACTATCTTGATGGTATGTTATAATATATTTTAATGTATATACCACCATAAAATCTGGTTCCTGATCGTGTAGGGAGGAGAAAACAGCCCGGTGAGAGAGTACGTGGGCAGCTGCGTCTGCTGCCTCGCTTCCTGCCAACCCCTGCTGAGCAGGGGAAGATACAAGGTCGCGGTGTGCGGACCGTTGTAGAATGCGCCTTTTCTACAACTCGACGGTTTTGCTGAAATGAATTTCATGCTTACGCCTTTTCTCAGTCAAAGGAAACTACGCAGTTATTTGGTCCGCTGGCGAAGAACAAAGTTCAGGAACGCGGCAAGCATGTCAGGCTCGAATTGAATGCCCTGTCGGCTGACGAGGTGGCCCAGGACCATGATTTTGTTCATGGCGAAATCAAACTGGTTGGTATTGATTTGAAGACCAGTAAAAGCGATGTACGTGAGTACTTCATCGAGGCGGCGTAAGAAGGCACACCGTGGAGGACTGTATCAATCATGCGCTAAAACGTAATGGGAGTATTTCACAGCGCAAACGGGGTAACATTAAGTTTGTAAAGCCAGTCGGCAGCAGCGATCGCGGTTTTTCTTTGTCTGCTTCATGAATGGGAATCATGCAGTATCGAGAAAGAAGATCTAAGGTGTAGAAACATTCATCTTCCTTGCGGGAGTCGAGAAAGTCAACAATCCGGGGCATAGAGTAAACGTCTTTGAGCATCATTTTGTTAAGGCCACTGTAATCAGCAGAAAACCGCAGTGACCCATCCTTCTACCTCGCCAAAATCTCTGGAAGGACCATAGACTGGCTGAAGGGCGAATAATATCTCGGCCGAGCATATGAACTCCATTCAATTCAATACAATTTTATTTCTCATTTTTTATAAGGATACAAAAAATGCAAGGCAAGCAACAAAAAGATGCTGTTTAGCAGCTTGATGAAGGTTGATGTCCCAATATTTGACATCTTGAGGGGCATTGACATACAGCTTTTCGTGAAAATAATTAAAGATTTCTGGATGCCGAGAAGACCACTCACATTGCCCCCTGTGACTTTCAGTTCAGATAAATAAAACTCGGTACGGGCGGCGGCTACCAACCGACGTACCGTAAGGCTGTGGTGCTCGGCAACACAAAGATTTCCCAGAGAAGCAAAAGTCGCATCGAAAAAGCCTTGGTGCTTGCGAAGAGAGTCCAGTAACTCTTGTCGTTGCGAAGGAGGGAGGCCCGGATTGATGGTGGTGGAGAGATCCGAGACATAGACTTCCCATGCAGGCGACGACTGGGAATAAGCCGCTGTAAGCATGACGTTGGAAGACAGGGTTAATTTCCAACATGAATGAAAAAGAGGTGCCTTTGGACAACAGATGAAGTTCACGGGAGGTGTTCAAGACAACGGCGACGGCTGGCCCATTTTAAAACCGAACAAGGCTAGACGGGACGGGAAGACCCCTGGTAAGGCACCGATCAGAAGGCGCAATGATCTCATCCCCAAGAACAATGTCATCACAAGTAAGCGTTAAAAGTCTTGACACCCAGCGAGTGAAAGCGAATGAGCAGGGGAATGAGGCGATAACATGGCTCTGGAGCATCAGAGGAAGGGTCCTTCTCGGTCATGTGGATGGTGCGGTCACGTTATGCAATAAAAGCTCTTGCGGAAGACAATAATAGCCAGCCAAAAATTGGAAGGTAAGTGGAAAGAGAGGGCAAAGCAAATTGTACGAGGTGACGAACTCCATCAATAGAAACCCGCCCAATGCACTTTGCTGATGGGCAAATGAGGTCGTGGTTCGCTACATGCAGCTCAGGTCCATAGTACGGCATTTCCACCTCCCCCAGACGTTAACACAAGTTGGACTGAATTACAGAAATAGCAGAATAAGCATCAATAAAGGCCCCTCTATTAACGAAATAATTCGATCGACGATATCAGTTACTCACCACGCACATTTTTTTTCTACAACTGAACGTCCGCGATTTATTCCTCGGAGCAGAAACGCAGCACGCTACATCACCGACCACTTACCTCCTCTCCCATCCCCCTCCCCGACTGTCCCAGGTCTTCCCTCTCTCCTTCCTTTTCGAGGGAGGAACACTCCACCCTTCGGCGAGGGATGCACTCAACACAAATACACCAATATAGGGGTAAAAATGAAGTAAGCTCTCCTGTAGCGCATTCCCTTTTATAGAAGAGAGTGTGCTAGAGGACAGCCAACCCCCTTTCTTTGCTGTCACTTTTGAGCATACAATCTTCTCCAATGGTCATCGTGCCGGGAGGTCCGGCGCGTCCGACACACACTTGTCGCATGGTAAATGGGGCAATGCCCGCACCGGCTACCACCTCCCGTTTGAACACCCCACCCCCTTTCAGAATTTGTGGGAGCGCATTCTACAATTCTGCCAACTCCAGCGCATAAACGATCTGCGCCGGCCTTCAGAGGACAGGGCTGCCAGGCATTGTTCTCTCGCAAGAACTTTCCTTAGTGTCCCTGCCGTTGAACACCTCCACACCTCCATTCACCCGAGCTTGCATATCAGGAGGGGGGGGGGGGGAGTTCTCTAACTAAAACTAATTGTCCCACTTTAGGCGAGAGAGATTGCTTTTGGTGTGTCACGTAAGCAGATCTCAATTCGCAGAGGAATGTTCTTCACCGCCAAATCAAGCAAAGCATTTCCGGGGTCGAAGTGGGTGGCTCCCCATCCGCCATCGGCAGAGTCGTTAGCCGCCTGCAGAGGAGGAAGCTTGAGGATGTTATAGGGTCGCCCTCTTCGACCTCCTTCTATATACATGTCAATCACCGAGGATTCACTAACCCTTCAACTTCGCGATGGATGTGTGTTCGGCTGTCCTAGGCATTTCTTTCCGATCACTCTTCTTCGCGGATAAACTATGTGAAAAGCACGAGGGAGCATACAGCGCTCATAATGTCAAGAGATAAGACAGAATCAAATGAAGCATAAGGTAGTTTATCTTGCCTTGAAAATGTCCGCACTACGAATTCTGTGAAATGCCTGTCGTATGTATTTCTTTCAGATCGGACGTACTATGGGGAAGAGGATCGCTATAGGATGAAGCTGTTCGAAAAGACCTTGCGCTTCATCATCCATCACAATGAAAGATACAGAAAGGGCGAAGTATCAGACAAAGTTGGCGTGAATCATTTCGCCGACTGGGTGAGTTCAAGATCACCCAGCATTGTGATAAAAATAGAAGATCATTTATGTGCTGATCGCAGCAATTGTACATAGAACGATGAATTAAATGTGCCAACAGTTTGGAGAGTTCCTACATCAACCCGCCTGAGTTAGGAATCAAACGTTAGTGAAATTGCATCCGGCGTCTTCTTTCAGCCAGCTCTATAGCTGTATCCTTCGTCGTCATCATACCAGGATAACCAGCGAATGGCAGTCATATGTTAAAAACTGTATTTCTCCGGTCGCGAGCGCCTGGGAACATTTTCAACTGATGCCACAGGCAGATACCCCCTTATAGGTCTTATCAGTAGACTGGGAGAGAGGTTACGGCGCGGACATTTCAAGTGATATGCATCTTAGTGCCCATTGAGTCACCTACTCTAACCTATCATGTTGTGCCGAGTTAGAAGTGGCAGGTAAAGGATATTAATTACGGCCTAAGTCGCAGGCGCTAAATGATAGCAACCAAGAACCCCCCCCCCCCCCCCCCGTGCACTATAACACGACACCCTTTGTCGCCGTGTTCTTAAGTATACCTGATCTGGAAAAAATGTCAGTTTGACCACATGTAACCGCACAAGGAGTGAAAATCTTGAAATATTTTCCAATGCCATAGCATAACCACATTCAGAAGTTCCTATAAGACCATACTGTTGTTATTGTGCTTTCAAAGTTATGTGCCATGAAAGAAACAAGAGGACATTTAAGGCCTTATTATAGTAAGTAAGTAATTGTCGATTTTGCTGCCTGCGATTTTTCATCGTAGGCCTCCGTATGTCATAACATGATGCTTTATTTCCAACGAAGTTTTAATGAGGTTTAGCTGTTCTGTGCTTCCTGCATTCAGGTACTTAGAGACACCTCAATATTTCGACAAAGAAATGAAGAAGAAAAAATCGTATGCATCCATTGTCGTGTTTCTTCTTCTTTTTCAGACAGAGGAAGAATTTAATAGATACAGCTAACGCTCCACGGGACAGATTGAAAGCAGCACGCGCCAATTTATGTGCTGTCGAAAGGCGTCAATCAACCTCAGCTTCTGATATATTTGGAAAATCGCAACGGGAGGCTATGAGAAACGTTTGAAGCAAAAAAAACTAAAAGATGACTCCTGCTATGTGGTATTCATGAAGAATTGCAACGTAACACATTTAAAACAAAAAACTTGCACGTTATATTATGCATGTTAGAAACGAAAATAAAATTTTCTTTTACTGCACCGATTTGGTGCTTGCCATCAGAAATGCTTTCTTGCTTTCTTTTTCTTTTTCTACATTTGGCGTTCCTATTGGCCCGGTGAAGAGGCTGTTCAAACGCTCCTTGCATCTCTTTCGACAACTCCTTGAGTCTTGGATTTCATGACAGACAGCTCTCCCTTTTCGTTGGTGAAACTTGATAACCTAATATTATGTTTTTAAACCCTGTCAGCAAATATATTTAACGACCCCGCAATCAGTCGACACAATGGAACCGCTTCAACTAGGTTTGCAGCTATTAGAAACGTTGAGTTGCAGCAGCCGTATGCATTGCATCTTCGGGGACCAGGTTCCAGGTCCCAGGTCCCAGCTTATGCGCAGGCTACGAAGGAGGTTGCCAGCATCCACATTCAGCTGTCGCCATTGCGGCCTCGCAGTCCCGCCATGTGGGTCGCAGAAGTGGAGGCTGTGTCCGGCATTCGGAAAAAATGCGCAAGGTGTTAATTGCCGCTGGAATCTTACGGCGTTAAGGGTAACCTCTGCAGAGCCCATTGGTACTGTGTCAAGAAGCTCAGGAAAAGCAAGTTGCTGGGCGACATGATGACAACCTTCAATGGTTATAGAGCGAAGAACAGGACAAGAGAAGACGAAGGAACACAGCGCTGACTAGAAACTGAAGCAGGGAGCAAAAAATCGGTCAATATATTAACTAAACTGTTCAAATAAGCATACTACTCGTGTCTTTATCTTTGCAAAACATTTCATTTGGCAAGTATTATTTGAAAACATAAGTAACAACACGGCAGAGTATACCAAGGGCTTGCTTCGCGTGCATTCTTTGATTACCGTTCGTGTCTACTGGTTTGCTTTTATTCATGCTATTTATAGAAAAGAAAACTACATCGTCAGCAGAAAGAACACACTGAGTAATTTTCTCCTCAGAACAAAGCATTGAATTTCATATCGTACCAAACTAATATTAAGAGTAAATCTTTACTTAATTTACCTACGTTCAGTACTCTATGCCGTCCTGGGCAGGTCCTTGGATAATTATCATTTGCCTGGCATTCACATTTAGAGCAAGGATTTTATATTCCTTGTTTAGGCACACTCCCGTTCAGGCTCTTGACTCAGCAATGGCGGCGCAAATCAGTTGCTTCATCGTTGGGCACGGGTGCTCATGCTCAAGAATACTGTTAATTCATTTTGACGGTAAGTAATGCACTGTGAGGCTACGTTTCCTTTTCCTGTCAAAACTGCTTGCGTTCAGCCCAGCATGCAAATTGTAAAACTCTGATCTCCTGATGAGTACACCGCAAATCCGAGTATTAACCAAGCTTTTTTCACATACAGGGCAAGCACCGGTTTACGATTTTTCTAATAAAATCGACGTGAACAAAAAGACTTAGTTTTGCAAAATGAGCCTTTTGGAGGTGATAAAACTGCATTTGGAAAAGAGATGATGGGAAAGTACAAACACCCCCAATGAACAAGGTGGCAGTTCCAGCTCCATTCGCTGCCAGTCACCCAGCAGTATAAACATGCATTTAATGTATGCTCTACGGATAGTTTCCTGCCTCAGCACTGTTTGGCCTCTAGATGCGTCCCACCAACTGATTCTTACTCATTCTTTTTTTTCCGGCAACCTCGGGCACGCCCCAAGGCTTTGTCTTTAGCCCTCAGCTATTTTATTACATATTATCTTGATTGGTAACACTGTGGTCTGCCATCTTTCAATTAATAAAAGTGTTTAAATTCTGCAGACCATCAGTTTGCGTCCACTTGAGTAGCGCACTTTCCAATGTTACGAAGACAGTGTGCGCTAACATTTTTTACTGCCAGCATAAATAAACTGTGCATACTTATATGGGCTTGCTGACCAGGAAATATTCACTCCATACTTGTTCCATTACTCGGCATTTCATAAGGTTCTCAGTGTAACGTGCTCTCGCCTATAAATAGTTGTACAACCGCCCACAGCCTAGGACGTTTAAGCATGTCCTTAGCATTATCATCTTCCAATTCTCCTTCAAAACTCCTGTGCAGCATCAGGTTGGGTATTGTAATTCCATATGCCACAAATCTAGCTTGATTAAAATCCCGCGATGAATTCAGACCTGAGCCGCTTGTTTTATTCTCTCGGACTTTTTTTGCGGGTCCAGTGTCAAAGCACTAAAACTGCGTTTTTATATCTCTTGATCTCATGCAGAAACTGCAGGTTTTTTTGCTACTTGCCAACACACCACCAACTGAACTGTTCTTACTTGCGGTTCCTTCTGCACTGGCCGCACTAAAACTCTTAGCTCATGCCACTGGATTCCAAGATTCATTTTTGTTCGTGCCACGGAAGGCTGCAATTGTCTTGCACCCAACAAGGCTATGCAGCTTGCTGTCCTTCGAAATGCTCACTACAGAAGCCATGATATAAATGACGAACTCTTCGAGCTCTTACCTGGCACACAATTTCAAAGCTCGCCACTCAAGTATGTCATTTAGGACCACTACCATGTGACACATACTCAAAACAGTGCGCATTTACTCGGTCACCTCGGCAAACCAATACAATGCTCCCTTATGCATTACGTGGTCATCGAGACCTTTCTTCATAATTTGTTTCAAGCAATAACGTGGCATATTTACACAATATTAGCATTTGTGCTAACCTGCACACTGCACCCGCTAGCTCTCTCTACCTAGATTCGCACACTGCAAAGCTAAACATGCATTAGCGCGCCCATCTGTGTTAGCCAGTCTTCCCTTTGCGCTTGTCTGTTCTGTTCAGATGTTTCTGCTACGTATTCATTACCATTCTGATCGCCATTCCTGCGGGCACTTTGCTCGAGTACAGCCCTGTGTGCGATGTGACACGGTCTTGGCTGCACGGCTGTCGGACTGTTTTCTGCGGCGACAAGAGCAACGCCACCAGCCTTCTGCGCCTTGGTGCTCCATTCAGTACATGTTGTGATGATGGGTGCTCGGGTTACGAGTGGCCGACGGCACTGTGTTACTTGTGTGAAAACATTAATGTGCATTGCAGATGTATCTTCGGGAGCGTCCTTTCCGTTTATTTCCTGTCCGCTGTGCGCAACTTTATCTGCAATAAATATTTGCGCGATGAATGGGTAACTCACCACTTCCTCTAGCCATTTCGCTTTAAGTTGTGACAACATGGTAGTACGCGATTACGAACAAGTATCACTGCTGCATTTAAATAACAGCTAGTTCACAGTGTAGAATCTCTATTCTGTGTTAACTCATGAATGCTATATATATATATATATATATATATATATATATATATATATAATATATATATATATATATATATATATATATATATATATATATATATATATATATATATATATATATATATGTTGCGAACGTAGGTTGCGTTGGCTCCGCAGAATAAAGATTTCGGAGAAGTGCCCACTTCTCTTAAATATATATATATATATATATATATATATATATATATATATATATATATATATATATATATATATATATATATATATATATATTTATGAAGGGAGCCAACAGTCACCGAAACCAAGGTGCATAGGGGAACGTTAATTTTTTTTTCTATTAATGTGTTATGCTTATCAGTGGGATAATAATACTTAGATTAATAAATCGCTTAAAGAAAATTACTTATAAAGCAGCAGAAAAAACAACCATACCGCCGGTGGGATCCGAACCCACGACCTCCGAATATCGCGTCCGGTGCTCTTACCAACTGAGCTACGGCGACGGCTGTCCAATCTGCTGCTCTCGTGGGAATTTATGTTTACTGGGTGTAAGCGAGCCTTGAGAGTGTTCACCAGCGCCACCCTTGACCATAGCGGCGGACGTAGCACGTCCGGTAATACCGCGAGCGTGACGTAGAACGTCATCTAACGGCGAGGGCGGAAACTGTGCGAGAGCCCTCTTATGCTACCTATGACATCAAGACTGCCAGAACCGAGACCCTCGTTAAGCTATTCGCAGACAAGTTAAAGGAAATGAGGGGCCCGTTTGACAAATTTATGAAGGGAGCCAACAGTCACCGAAACCAAGGTGTATAGGGGAACGTTAATTTTTTTTTTATTAATGTGTTATGCTTATCAGTGGGATAATAATACTTAGATTAATAAATCGCTTAAAGAAAATTACTTATAAAGCAGCAGAAAAAACAACCATGCCGCCGGTGGGATCCGAACCCACGACCTCCGAATATCGCGTCCGGTGCTCTTACCAACTGAGCTACGGCGACGGCTGTCCAATCTGCTGCTCTCGTGGGAATTTATGTTTACTGGGTGTAAGCGAGCCTTGAGAGTGTTCACCAGCGCCACCCTCGACCATAGCGGCGGACGTAGCACGTCCTGTAATACCGCGAGCGTGACGTAGAACGTCATCTAACGGCGAGGGCGGAAACTGTGCGAGAGCCCTCTTATGCTACCTATGACATCAAGACTGCCAGAACCGAGACCCTCGTTAAGCTATTCGCAGACAAGTTAAAGGAAAGGGTGGCGCTGGTGAACACTCTCAAGGCTCGCTTACACCCAGTAAACATAAATTCCCACGAGAGCAGCAGATTGGACAGCCGTCGCCGTAGCTCAGTTGGTAAGAGCACCGGACGCGATATTCGGAGGTCGTGGGTTCGGATCCCACCGGCGGCATGGTTGTTTTTTCTGCTGCTTTATAAGTATTTTCTTTAAGCGATTTATTAATCTAAGTATTATTATCCCACTGATAAGCATAACACATTAAAAAAAAAAATTAACGTTCCCCTATGCACCTTGGTTTCGGTGACTGTTGGCTCCCTTCATAAATTTGTCAAACGGGCCCCTCATTTCCTTTAACTTGTCTGCGAATAGCTTAACGAGGGTCTCGGTTCTGGCAGTCTTGATGTCATAGGTAGCATAAGAGGGCTCTCGCACAGTTTCCGCCCTCGCCGTTAGATGACGTTCTACGTCACGCTCGCGGTATTACAGGACGTGCTACGTCCGCCGCTATGGTCGAGGGTGGCGCTGGTGAACACTCTCAAGGCTCGCTTACACCCAGTAAACATAAAATTCCCACGAGAGCAGCAGATTGGACAGCCGTCGCCGTAGCTCAGTTGGTAAGAGCACCGGACGCGATATTCGGAGGTCGTGGGTTCGGATCCCACCGGCGGCATGGTTGTTTTTTCTGCTGCTTTATAAGTAATTTTCTTTAAGCGATTTATTAATCTAAGTATTATTGTCCCACTGATAAGCATAACACATTAATAAAAAAAAAATTAACGTTCCCCTATGCACCTTGGTTTCGGTGACTGTTGGCTCCCTTCATAAATTTGTCAAACGGGCCCCTCATTTCCTTTAACTTGTCTGCGAATATATATATATATATATATATATATATATATATATATATATATATATAATATATATATATATATATATATATATATATTATTATATTTATATTATATATATATAAAGAAAATCTTGTCAATTGCATTTTTCTCCTTTTGCTTTGACAAATGCTTGAAAACATTAGGTTGAAGTGAAATCTTGGTTTTCATTGTAATCAGAAAAATGCGGTGATCATGAAGCGCCTAATGGGCCATGACACTCTTTGTTGTTGATTTTGCTCACTGCCCCTTTCTATCGGGAGATCAGCGGGACGAAAGTGGGTGATGTGTGCACAGTGGTATTGTTGCTGAGCAGCTCTTGAATCGGCTTTACTGGTGTTAAGCGGTTGTTCAGCAGCACTCCATGGACAGCCGCACCAGTTTGGTTAACAACACATATTCGAAGCCTTGAGAAGGAGATGTCACGGATGCACATGCACATGTCTATCTGCTACCTTCGTTTACCTGTGACTGCTTGCTGCAGACGTGATTACTTGTCTGCTGAGTAAGGGCGACGGTGAGCACAATCAGCTGTGCGTCGGCAGTGTAGAACGCTTCCTACGTTTCCTTTATCCTCCTTACATTTTACACTGATAAAACCTTATTTGCTGACATATAGATGCATATTAGCACTTCCTCAATGATCGGCTAGGTTCCCTGGCCCACTTATCCACTCACTTTTTTTCGTCAAGACAGTGCCATTCCTGCACGCATTCAACGCTACAATGACAACGCTTATTTCAGTTTCTTTAAAACTGATAAGCAATGTTTCAGGGTGGTTGGCTCTGCAATACCGACATTGCCCTGTGTCTGAGAGTCCTGTAGTATCAATGGAACCGTTTACATGTCAAGGCAAAGACCACATTTAATTTGAACCAATTCCCTTACTTCCCAGAGTGAATGAAATGGTTGTTGCTGCTTGCATTATCAGATGCCCTGCTTTGCACCGGCGCCTAGTTCTGTTTTTGCCCGCTGTGCATGCCTGAATCAGGAGTGTTGCATTTTTGTTTTCTTCTGCGGTGTACTCAGTATAAAAAGTGCTAACCTAGCATTGCGGGCTGCGGGTAGGCCTATGAAGTTTTAATATAAGCAAGCGATTCTGTTGTTTTAACTTTGAACAGCTTATTTCATTTTGTGCATTGAGCAATCGAAGACAGGCTATGAGTCGCCGAGCCGCTACAGTGATTTTTACACTAGAAAGTGAAGCTCTAGGGCAACTAGAAAGTGTATGAGCTGGTTAGAAGTGCAGTGAGCCTGGCAGTCCACAGGTTAGCATAACATTCTGTGCAGACTGTGGGGCAAGCATTGTGATGGCAACTCCAGTGTGCAAGAAAGGTATATGATTCAGGCAGCGTTCGATTTATCTGCTCAAATCCAAAGTTTTAAGTCTTTCCCCCCTGCACATTAATGGGACAAGAACACACTCGACAATGGGCCGTACGCACTTTCACTCTCTCCACTCTGATTAGCATGTTTCCATGTTAACAAAGTGTTAGGGCGTTTAAAAAGTTTCTTCCCCAGAAACACTGTCAATCGTTTGAGTCCATATTAACAAGGCCTGTACTAATATGGAATGGCTGTATATACGAAATTGCGGTTAATATTATTGTTCTGTTGATGACAAGCATTATTCTGTGTTATTTTAACTATGTGACTAAATAATTACATTTATCTCACAAATTATGAAGATTATTAGAAGGATGTGTTCTACGGCACAGCAGTTTGTTGGTTAAACAATAGCGATTCACTTTACCTGACGCCACTATAAACTCCAGACTGCAAAATGAGCCCGGTGGAGCTGGTAAAGATATGCTAGGAACAAAGACGACGGAAAACTACACCACGGCGCATAGTAGGAATTATTGCTGTGTTGTCCTCGTCCCTTAGCGCAGTTTCAATATGCCAACTTACCACCGGTTCACCCGACAGTACATTCGTATCAAGTTTTGTGAAATTTGTAGCAAGCATTAACAGGACAGGAAGCACGGTGTATGCATATGTGGTGCATACTGTGGAAAGAGCATCCTGCCTCATCATAGCTTCGCCCCTCTATGTTTCTTACCCATCATTACCCAGCACCTAAGGCCCTATTTATGATATTTCCATGTGCTGCAAATCACAAAACACATTTATTACTATTGGCCTGCTAGATTGTTCTGGCTCATTATGTTGTTGCATTCAAGTTGACAAGTTTTTAGAAAACATTCCTACAATAGCAAACTTGTTCTCCTTCTTCACGACATGCACCTTGACTGCGATATATCCTCGATTCTTTTTTTCTTGGCTTTGAAAAAGCATGTGATTCGCTTATTTATGTATGGCTTTTTTGTGCTTTAAATAGGATTCAATAGATATAAATTGGATCGAAGATTAAACAGCTAGCCGTCGGCAGATTTCCCTTCCCAATTCTTATGCATCCTGCTTTTCCTGCAATCTTCCACATCCTCCACGGCACTGCCTTTTGGCCTCTACTTTTTAATAGGTGGTGGTGGTGGTAGTAGTTTCTTTATTAAAGTAATGGAAAAAAGGAAGGAAAAGATTTTTGATCGCCCCGGCATCTGCCATCGATACTGAGGCACCTGAGCTGGGGCAGCGGAAGTGAAGGATAGCAGGCAGAATGGAGAAATCAAATGAAAGGGTTGAACGGACAGTGAAAGGGGATAGGAGGAGAAGTAGTATATACAAACTATTTACACAATAAGAAATGTGTCCAGGGTGTGATCGTGATTAGTCCACATTCGAGAAATTAAAACACACGCGCACAGCACTGTGTTGGCTACAACTGGAGTGGGGCGTCCAGTTATTAATCGTTCAAGGTAGAACTCGTGGAGCGTTCGGTGACTGCGTGTAACTACCTGACGGAGAACGGCCGGGACGTCAAGCCCGTGCGTTCGAGGAGTGCACAGAGGCTCACCAAGCTTCGCTCACGAGTGCGCGCACTGCCCTGCGGCCACAATAGCGTCTTGATGAAGTCTGGTAGTATGCCTTGCGCCCTATAGGCCGCGAGCATATCGCGACGAGCATCGGCGGACGCGGCACAGTGAAGGAGCAGGTGTTCTAGTGTTTCCACTGCACCGCATCCGTCACACACATCACTCGTCGCGATTCCGTGACGCACCCGTCGTTCCCCGGGCCACACGCAGCCAATGCGCGCGCGGAGGATCATTGCACGTTGTGACCGTGTAAGTGCGCGACAGCCGGTGACACTGTCGATGCGCTGACCTCCCGCGATGCGTGGGTCGGGGTGCTGCTTTCGGAGATGGTCGTGGATGGCCGCACGCTCGTCCTCCAGCGCAAGCGACAGATCGCTGGCACATAGTTGATGTGCAGCGGACGAGAGGTCGTCAGCTTCTTCGTTGCCGGCAATGCCGCAGTGACAGAGCACCCACTGTACACGCACGGTACATCTCCTCTCTGCGCGAGGCGCTCGATGCGCCAGCGAATTTCCCGCACTAGTGGGGTACCGCGGCCGTTAGATTGCAGGCGGCTGAGGGCGGCGCGGGAGTCGCACAGCAGAGCACTCCTGGGCGGCGGAGGGCCGAGGGTGAACAGCAGGTCCCGCCCGAGCCGGATCCCCATCAACTCCGCCGTGGTGGAGGAGCCCAGGAAAGTTGCGCGTTGCTGGCTGTGCAGTCGCAGGGCGGGGATGGTAGCCGCCGCTGCAAGCGAGCAGCTGCCGCGTGCCACTGAGCCGTCGGTGTTCACGAGGAGATGGTCCCGGAGCTCCTCGTGTATGACGGCTCTGGCCAGCTGCTGCACAGCACAGAGGGGTGTGCTCCGCTTTCCCGCAATGCCGACGATCTCTCGCTGTACCTCCGAGGTAGCCGGACAGGGCGTGCAGGAGCCGTAGGGGGGTGGGTCTGGAGTCAGTTGCTCATACTCGAGCAGTGCCGCGCCCATTCGTGAGCGCGGGTGCGAGCGCGTACGCTGCAGCAGCGAGCCGCCGCCCGGTGGAATGTGTAGCCGGTCGTTGTGATTGAGTGCCCTGCGGGCTGCTTGGAGCTCAAGTAGCCACGCTCCTGCCTCGGCCAACGTTGCGGCGCACTACGAGTTTTTGGGCAGGCCTAGGCACACGCGCAGGGACTCAGGGACTTGCGGTGCTGGAGCTCGAGTTTCTTTCAGCACGGCTTCCGCACCGTGACGAGCGGCTTGCGCATAGAGCACCGCCCCCAAAGCTGCGGCATTTTATAGCGGCAGCACGGCTTGTTGGGAGTTGCCCTGGCCTCGAGCGGTGAGCTTGTACACGGCGGCCGTAATCTTCATCTTCAGACCGGTCGTGGTCACCGCGGGGCGGAAGGAAAGGCGTCAGTCGATGTCCAGGCCAAGGTACCGCACCGATTTACGCCAAGGAATCAGGTTCCCGTCCAGTAACGATGGCGCAAGGTGCTCGCGCGAAACGCAGGTCATGGCCACTGATTTGTTCACGCTAAGCGACAGTCCGCGCAAACTGGCATCGATTGCGGTCAGAGCTCCCTGAAGGCACCCCCGCACACGGAGCGCCTCAGCCGGTGGTCCCCGGCACCACAGAGTTATGCCGTCTTCACATATGGACATGTACACATGGTGTCGGCCGCTCGCGGGTAGGGAGGCCGGCACCACTGACATTACCACATTAAACAGAAATGGTGATAAGGCAGAGCCCAGCGGCACGCCCATGTCCACCGGGCGAGGCTTGGAGAGCTTACCTCCTACTCGTACGCGCATGGTGCGCCCGCTCAGAAAGCCGCGAGCGTATCGCAAAAGGCGCCCGCTCACGTCAGCCCTCTCAAGCACCACGACAATTGGTGCGCTGTGAACGTTCTCGAAAGCGCCCGAGACGTCCAGTAGCAGCAGCAGCGCAACCTGGCATGCCGCCCTGGCATGCTCCAGCCCTGTAACAACGTCCGATATAGAATCAGCGTGCACCGCATCTTAGGGAATCCCGTCTGCCGCTCGTCAAACAAATCAGCCTCCGCAGCCCCGTCGTTCAGACGCTGCAACGCCATAGGCTCATGATCCATGAGCTTATCTGCCGCCGATGTTAATGCCACTTGTCAGTATCCGCTCAGCTCCGTTGGTGGGCGCTCTGCCTTTTGGATGGGACAAACGACCGCGGTTCGCCAATCCATCGGTAGCTCCCCGCGTTCCCACACCAGGTTGATGTGCTCCAGGAGGATCTGTCGTTGCTGCGCATCCAGGTTTCGCAGCATCTGGTACGTCGTCCCGTCCGGTCCGGGCGCTGAGCGCGGCGGCAGCGCTGCAGCGCATTGTTCAGTTCCGCCGCGGTGAACGGCGCATCACATGGACCTTCCGATTCGACGGGTGAGGGACTGGCGTCGCTCCTGGGGCTCTGAGGAGCAGCTATGTTAGCTGCGCTTGCAGGGCTGGGCGGCGCAAACCGGTCGGCAAGCCGCTCTGCCAACTCCTAAAAGCTGAGCCCACTGCAGATTGCGAGGGCGGCCAGCGGCTGACGGTTTGCCTGTGGTTTGGTGATGCGCCGCAGGATGTCAAACAGCCTCCGCGAGCTGACATCTTCCTCCATCCTTTGGCATAGTGAAGCCCACTGCCCGTGGTATAGCTTGTTGGCGTGGCGGCGCGCTGCCGCGTCCAGGCGGTTGTAGGCAGTCCAGTCAGCGAGTCTGTCTGTCCGTCGCGCCCGTCGCTCTGCGCGATCTCTGTTCTCGCGCAGATTGAGCAGCTTCATATCAGGTCTGGGCTGCCCTTCCCTTACCTCTGCTCGTTGGGTGACTGCGAGAGCGCTTCACTCAAGACTTGAAAAGAAATCTGCGCCAGTGGCCGCCACCTGAACGCACTCCAGTTGGTAATTGAGCAGGCACGTTTGGGGCGCGCCTCCAATGCAGTGGGTTCCATTAGGATGAAGTAATGATCTGACCCCTAGAGAGATGGTGATCGGCGCCATGTCGCCTCGATGCCTCTGGATGCGAAGGCAACGTCAATGCAGGAGCCGGTTCATCGTCGTCGAAATGTGGGCTCACCTGAATTCAAGGGGGTGAGACCCAGCTGCGTTTTTGCGTCGAGCAGGTCGTCTCCATGCGCGCAGTAGGCGCGCACTGCCCCACGCACTATGGTGGGCGTTAGAATCACCACAGATGATTTGGCGCGGGGCACAGCACGAAGACACCGCACGAAAACACACAGCGCGTTTCAGGCGACAGCTGGACGCCCATAAACACTGGCCACCGAAGTGTCTACACCACCGACTGCGCACTGCCATCACCACGCACTCCTGGGCGTGAGATGTCACCGCCGCCGAGCCGACGAGAGTGTACTGGACGTCCTGCCGCACATATACCGCGCACCTTGATTTCACGGGGCGATGTGCGGCACAGGTGGGTTCCTCGCACGTGGTGGCTTAGTAGTAGCCAATGTAGCCAGGTAGCCGGATCTGGGGCTCCCCGTCATGCGAACGTACATACGTCTCCTGCAGCGCGACAACTTCCAGCGAATCCTGTGCGATGCGAAATCGCATTTCGGTGTACCGCGCCGCAAGTGAGCGCACGTTCCACTGAAGGATGTATGGTATGCGGGAGGGAGTCCGCCGGCTAGCCATCATGCTGACTTATCTGTGCGAGAGCACCCGCTGCTTCTAAGCAAGCCCGGTGTCCATCGGTGCCCTCTGGGAAAAGTGCGCTGAGGGCGCGCAACGCCAGCTTTAGGCGCGCGATCTCCGCGTCCCGTGCGTAAGGGGGCTGGCCATGAGGTGCGGCCGCAAGCTTGGGACGCGCTGCACGGGACGGCGGGCATCCGGATCGTCGCTGCCGCTGCCGGCGCTGCCGTTGCTTCTGTTGCTGCTGCTGCTGCTGGGGTGCTCCCCTGACGGCCTGTGCATTAGAAAGGGCGCGCGGCGCCTGCTTATGTTGCTGGGCTGGGGCCCCTGTTTAAGCCTGGACGACGGCTCGGACAACCCGCCTGGACATCGGTGCCATGGATGTGGCCATTAAAGTGGCCACGTGGCGCTCTCGCTGCCAGTGCGGGCACGCTGGGTCCATGGCTGCATGCCGCCCCCCGCAGGTACCAGGCTCGTGCGGCCCGCCGCAGCGTGTGCTTCGGGCAGGAGCGCGACACACCTCCGTGGCATGCTCCATGCTGGCGCACTTGGCACACTGACGTGGCTGTGGACCGCAGGGGCGGACCGCGAGCCTGCGCTTGATTATGGCGATGAACGCCGGTGGTGTCAGCGCCGCAAAACGGAGTTCTCCAAAACAACATTCTTCATGCTCTAGAATAGCCTGTTTGCTAATGTTACTCAGAATTAACTCATATTGTTTTCATTGTCAACAAAACTACATTTCGCCTTCTTATAAGGCGAAATAAAGGCGGAGGATTATTCACTTTATACTGCTTCAAACATTCAGCCATTCACATGGCTCGCAATATTGCATGATGTCACCTCATAATCCTTATATGCCCACCCACAACTTAGGATATTTACACCATTACATGTTCTTAGCACCGCCGTCTTCCAAGTTACTTGCATTCAGATCCCCTGTGTGGAATCACCTTGGGCGTTCTAATAGCTCATGGCGCAAACCTAACTTAACTAAAATCCTAGAATGAGTTCAGACCTGAGCCCTTGTTTTATTTTTTTTCAGACTATTGTAGAACCTCCATTGCCACAGCGCCAAAGGTGAATCTTCAAATTTCTTCTTGTCGTGCAGAAAATTGAAGGTTTTTTTAACACTTTACCATCACATCACCAACTAATCAGTTCTAACTCATGGTTCCTTCTGCACTAGCAGCACATGTACCGTTGTACCTCCGTTAGCTCATGCCAATGGATTTAAAGAATGCTTTTTGTTTTTGCCACTAAAGGCTAGAAAGGACTTCCACCTCACAAGGCTTACTAACCTACTCTTCTTTGAGCTGGTTACTGCATAATCCACGCACGAAATGTTGATGTTCAATCACTGATTAAAGTAATTCCTCCAAGGCAGAGTATATTTTTAATAATGGAGTAATTACTCATTAACATGCACCCAAGTGCAGCCATAAGGCCACATAGAAGAGCTACAAAACTTTCTTTTGTAGATTTGTGGCTGTGCTTGGATGCTAATGGTTGATTACTTCTTATTAGTAAATTACAAACTTCGCAAATTCCTAATTGACACATCGTGCCAAAGCTCACCACTCAAGTATTGTCATTTAGTACTGTTTAGGTATAACAAATGTTAAAATAAATGGTTCTATTCAAGTGCTTAGTTGCTCGCTCAGCTCGACAAACCAATAAAATGATCTCTTATGCGTAAGAAATTTCCTCGCCATATATTTCAAGTAATATAAGGGCAGATTTACACAATAGTTTTGTCGGATGGTATACAGGTGCATTTACGCTAACTTGCCCACTGTGCACAAGCTAAGTCTAGCCAGCTGAACTCATACACTGAAAACCTAAGCATGCAATATTGTGCCTAACTGTGTCAGATTTTTCTTGCTGCTTGTCTCTTATCGTCTGTTGAGCTAAGCAACACACCGCCTTCATAACGTGGCTCATCATAACATGGCTCAGTGAGAATGCTGCGAATTCATGATAATTTATGCGATTTTTATGTATTCAGAATAGTGTTAGCAAGGCCGTTGAATCATCTTTAACACAAATCCCATCAGCTTGAATTTGCAGCAAAGAGACACCAGAAAAGACAAATGCCATCACTGATTTTCTGGTTTGTTTGCGAATTTTTCGGCCTAACTTCAAATTGGTCTTTTCCAAATTTCTGATGCCTATCGATGCCTTGGTTAATTTCTTTCTTTGAAAACCTGACTGGCAGTGGAGTAGGTATATTTTGATGAAGGTGTTGATAATCAGCAACTAATAGCGCACTCTAAAATTCAAGACGTGTTGAGTGGTACACACATCAGTTAGGAGTTAGCAGTGCTCACTTTTGCTGGATAGATTGGCAACTGGGCACCTTTACATTCTGTCAGTCTATATTTTACTAATGAGTGAAAATAACTCTTTAACGTTGCTTTAAAGTTGTATCACAGAACATACTCATATATGCCTGTCACATACTTAATTGGCTTAATTTTGATTTCATATTATTTTGCGACATGATAGCTCTCATACTAATTTTACAAACTCTGCTTGAGATGTTTGTGTTTGTTCGAAATTGTAAGATTATATGGTCATCGTATCCTGTTTTCCGGACTATACAAAGTATTCTTTCCCGGCCTAAGCCAGGATCCGTTGCCATGTAAACCCTACAAATTGGTTCGTGAATTCCCTCTATTTGTTTTCAGTTTACTAGCTCTCACACCTGATTATGTTTGTAGTATTGAGAAAGACATGTGTAGACTTTTATGCAAAACAAATTCACCGACTTTGTTTTGCCTTCAAAGCGACATTTGAGAATGTTTTGGAGTTGCACACAGTATATACCAGCTTATTTTGCCCATGGCAACAAGAAATGGCCTTCGGTAAAAGTTCCCATACTTTTTTAGGCGCAGTAGTCTGGCTTGTGCAACAGCAATATCAGCTCATGAAGGAATGCTAAAGGGCTACCTGATGGCCCCCTGTCACTGCAGGTGCAGAACAAAGCCTTGCATTACAGCCACGTGATGCACGTGTAAGCCCCTTTGCAGCCACAAAGTGCTATTTCTATATTAGCTTTAATAATGGGCTGAAGAAAAAACTGAAGATAGGTGACTATTGTTGTCGCTGTTCTGTGAAATGCAGAACTGCTTTAATTACGACTGATTTTACCTGCTCCAAATAGCTAGAAGAGTCATCGTATATCATGTGCATTTGTGTTTGACAGCATTGTGCTAAAATGTGAATTTTTAATGCATGCACAATTCGCACAAACACACACACACGCACACGCACGCACACATACGCACAGACACGCACACACACAACTTATATATTGAATAGATAGGCATGTCTTTTGCATAATAGTCAGCTGATTATAGGTAGCTGGGGAGGATGTTGATTACATAGTAAAATGACAACTACTGTGCAACTGATTAGGAAAGGATGCAAATGCAATTATTTTTTTCTCTTTCAGCAGTGCAAAAAACACTGCATTTTGCAATTTAAATAACTGACTAAAATTTTAAGTATGTAATCGTAACTATTTGAAAAATGTGATCATCCCGGTTAAAATTACGTACGGTTGTTAGCAGCTTGTACTGCGACCTGACCTGATCAAGAATTCGCTATAAGAATCGCGTCGTTGTTCAAGATACATGCGCAAGTGCAACACGCCCACCAGGAGAAGCTGCTATAAAGGCGGCTGGAGAGCGGCGCCGCGACCACTTGGCAGCAGCGCGGGCGGAATAGGCGCATTGTGTGACGCTTTTCTTGACATTGTTGCAGCGCTCACTTCCAAGGCTCGTGCGAAAGATAACTTCTAAGATACCTGCGCAAGTACAACACCCCCACCAGGAGAAGCTGCTATAAAGGCGGCTGGAGAGCGGCACCGCGACCACTTGGCAGCAGCGCGGGCGGCATAGACGCATCGTGTGACGCTTTTCTTGACATTGCTGCAGGGCTCACTTCCAAGGCTCGTGCGAAAGATAACGGCTAAGATACCTGCGCAAGTGAAACACGCCCACCAGGAGAAGCTGCTATAAAGGCGGCTGGAGAGCGGCGCCGCGACCACTTGGCAGCAGCGCGGGCGGCACAGAAGCATCGTGTGACGCTTTTCTTGACATTGCTGCAGGGCTCACTTCCAAGGCTCGTGCGAAAGATAACTTCTAAGATACCTGCGCAAGTGCAACACGCCCACCAGGAGAAGCTGCTATAAAGGCGGCTGGAGAGCGGCGCCGCGACCACTTGGCAGCAGCGCGGGCGGCATAGACGCATCGTGTGACGCTTTTCTTGACATTGCTGCAGGGCTCACTTCCAAGGCTCGTGCGAAAGATAACTTCTAAGATACCTGCGCAAGTGAAACACGCCCACCAGGAGAAGCTGCTATAAAGGCGGCTGGAGAGCGGCGCCGCGACCACTTGGCAGCAGCGCGGGCGGAATAGGCGCATTGTGTGACGCTTTTCTTGACATTGTTGCAGCGCTCACTTCCAAGGCTCGTGCGAAAGATAACTTCTAAGATACCTGCGCAAGTACAACACCCCCACCAGGAGAAGCTGCTATAAAGGCGGCTGGAGAGCGGCACCGCGACCACTTGGCAGCAGCGCGGGCGGCATAGACGCATCGTGTGACGCTTTTCTTGACATTGCTGCAGGGCTCACTTCCAAGGCTCGTGCGAAAGATAACGGCTAAGATACCTGCGCAAGTGAAACACGCCCACCAGGAGAAGCTGCTATAAAGGCGGCTGGAGAGCGGCGCCGCGACCACTTGGCAGCAGCGCGGGCGGCATAGAAGCATCGTGTGACGCTTTTCTTGACATTGCTGCAGGGCTCACTTCCAAGGCTCGTGCGAAAGATAACTTCTAAGATACCTGCGCAAGTGCAACACGCCCACCAGGAGAAGCTGCTATAAAGGCGGCTGGAGAGCGGCACCGCGACCACTTGGCAGCAGCGCGGGCGGCATAGACGCATCGTGTGACGCTTTTCTTGACATTGCTGCAGGGCTCACTTCCAAGGCTCGTGCGAAAGATAACTTCTAAGATACCTGCGCAAGTGAAACACGCCCACCAGGAGAAGCTGCTATAAAGGCGGCTGGAGAGCGGCGCCGCGACCACTTGGCAGCAGCGCGGGCGGCACAGAAGCATCGTGTGACGCTTTTCTTGACATTGTTGCAGGGCTCACTTCCAAGGCTCGTGCGAAAGATAACGGCTAAGATACCTGCGCAAGTGCAACACGCCCACCAGGAGAAGCTGCTATAAAGGCGGCTGGAGAGCGGCACCGCGACCACTTGGCAGCAGCGCGGGCGGCACAGACGCATCGTGTGACGCTTTTCTTGACATTGTTGCAGCGCTCACTTCCAAGGCTCGTGCGAAAGATAACTTCTAAGATACCTGCGCAAGTGCAACACGCCCACCAGGAGAAGCTGCTATGAAGGCGGCTGGAGAGCGGCACCGCGACCACTTGGCAGCAGCGCGGGCGGCATAGAAGCATCGTGTGACGCTTTTCTTGACATTGTTGCAGGGCTCACTTCCAAGGCTCGTGCGAAAGATAACGGCTAAGATACCTGCGCAAGTGCAACACGCCCACCAGGAGAAGCTGCTATAAAGGCGGCTGGAGAGCGGCGCCGCGACCACTTGGCAGCAGCGCGGGCGGCATAGGCGCATCGTGTGACGCTTTACTTGGCATTGTTTCGGCTTGGGAATCAGTTTTTTCTTTTACTGAATCTCTGTGTGTATTACCGCCCTGTCTGCAGCCAGAATCTTGTGTTGTGTGCTGTGCATTGAGCCACTAAGGTAGCAGCTCGAGTTGTCTGAGCTGGCCTAATTTCGTGAAGAGCTAAGAAAGGAGATGCGAGAATTCTAAGCTAAAACGGAATGAGATTTAAGGACTGAAATACGGGAACTGAAGGCAAGCCTCTCGTTTCTAAGTGATCAAAACGACACCCTGCTGTCAGAAAACAAGACACTCAAAGAGCAAAATGAAAAACTGCAACTTGGATGCCAGGAACTGAACAAAGTTACAAACTTGCATGAGCAGAGGATCACGGCGTTCGAGCAGTATTCCAGGGTCTGTAACCTTGAACTAAAAGGCAGGCCTCAACAACAGAACGAGCATCTTCCTAAGAATCTTCACGACATTGGGGAACTTCTACACGTGTCCATTGCTGATGATGACATTGAGATTTGTCATCGTTTTCCAGCAAAGAACTCAGATGCTGTGTCGAATATTGTCGTAAATTTCCGGCACCGCTCCAGACGTGATGCAGTGCTACAGAAGGCGAAAAAGATGCGCATTTCGACAGAATATTTTGGCCACTCGCCCGGCGCCCAAGTTTTCATCGACGAACATTTATGCCCGATAGTTCAGCGTTATATGGAATGGCCATATCAGAAGAGAAGGAACATTATTGGAGCTTTGTTTAGGTCAAAAACGGAAAGGTGCTTGCAAAGAAAGGTGAGTTATCTGATGTCGTTCATATCCGGAAAACACAGGACCTTAATAAGATCGTTTAAATGAAAATGGCGGTGCCCCCATCTGATGCAAATGCCATTGCTCGTTCTCGCAAAGATATCAGGCTGACATGCTTTCACGTTCATATCTGTTCCGCAAGACATAAAGAAGAACTGGATACTTTTTTAAGTGAATTTTTCTTTGGCTTTGACGGGATCATGTTAACAGAAACATGATATACCTCAAAGGATGAAGTATACAAACCTCCAGGTTACCAAAGCCTTTTCCTGAACCGATCATACACAGTAGGTGCTGGTGAGGCAATTCTCGCAAAATATGGGCTGGGCTTCGAACTGATTCCAGAGTTCAACATTATCAATGCAGATATTGAATGTTTAACTTTGAAATGTCGTGGCTGCACGTGCTCTGTAATTTACCGACCCCCTGTTTCCATGTAACCTCTTCGTTTTCCTTGACACTATCCTGGAATCTTTGAACAAAAACGGTTTCAAAGTTATTCTTGCAGGAGATTTTAACATTGATATCCTTAAATCCTCAACTGCTCGAAGAGAGTTCTTTTCAATCCTAGAGACAAATGCACTCGCCGTTTTTACAGAAACTGCGACTCATGTCACCGGCCGCACAGAAACTTTAATCGATTTATTTATCTCGAATATTAACGCAAGCCATGTGCATTCGGGAGTCCTTTGTAGTGATATTAGTGACCATTTTCCGATTTTCATGCTCATAGAGGACGCTCATAAAGTAGTACACGACGAACCTTCCTTTACCATACAGAATATTACGCCCCTTACACTTGACGCATTCCTAGCGAGCATCGCAAACATAAGCTAGAATGATGTAAACACTCTGAGGACGTGGATGCAGCCTACGAGTCGTTCACTTCTATATTTAAAATGATTTATGAGCAACATTTCGAAGAAAAGACTAAGGATAAAGGGAAAAAATCGCAAGCCCTGGATTACTTAAACGCAACTAAAGATTGTAAAAAGAAAACGATGCTTTTTAAAAAACTTCTGAGTACTAAATTTTTGAGCGACTTGGCGAACTATAAACAATATCGGAATAAGGTGACTGCTCTTTTAAAGTGCGAGAAAAGGGCATTCTTGCATGATCAATTTAAAGCCTGTAAGGGAAGCAGCGACGTTTGGAACAAGCTTAATCATTTATTCAGTCGTGCATCAACAATATCTCCTCTCAGCGGGTTAATTCATGACGGACAAGACATACAAGGATCAGAATTGGCAGAAGCATTCAATAACTTTTTCATAGACATTGTCGGTAATGCGCCATCGTATGATACTGTTGGGCAAGATATAAGACGTAATACTGACAGCATTTTTCTTGGACCAACTGATGAGCATGAAATTTGCAGCATTTTTACCTCTTTCAAGAACAGTAAAGCCTGCGATATTGATGGCATTCAAATAGGACCGGTGAAACGTGTTTTCAGTCTGGCAGCTCCTGCACTTACCTACATATATAACCTAGCTTTGTTTTCTGGGCACTTTCCCAAATTAATGCAAATTTCTGAATTTATTTTGCTTTTTAAAAGTGGAGACAAAAATAATATGTCTAATTATAGGCCTATATCCATTCTAATGACAGTTTTTTCTAAAGGTTAAGAAAAGGTTATCCACAGTAGACTAACGAAGTTTTCCGCTAAATTCTCCTTACTTTCTTCATACCAATACGTGTTTCTGGAGGGCAAGTCTACTGAAACCGCCCTTTTAATGCAAAAAGAAATTATTTTGATTGCTTTAGAAAAAAAAACAGATCTGTTTACGTGTATTTGTAGACTTTTCTAAGGCGTTCGACTGCCTAAATCACCAGCGTTTATTAAGAAAATTGGAAATTCTACACATCCGTGGCACTCCTCTGTCTCTTATAAAGTCATATTTGCAGCATAGTCCTCAATGTGTAATGACAAGGAAGCAGTCCTCATCTTTTTTTGTTTTTGACTGTTAAAACCGGTGTTCCACAGGGTAGCATTTTAGGTCCGCTATTGTTTATTTTGTATATAAATGACATCACGAACATCGACAACATTCTGGAGTACATAATATACGCAGACAATAAAACTATGCTTTTTAAAGGCGACACTCCTGATTCAATAATTCCTGTTGTAAACCGCACACTAGACAAACTAAGGGCATGAAGTGAAGAAAATTCTCTAATCATCAATACACAAAAAACAAAAGCATTCATATTCCACCCCGGGCTACGCGTAATTTTTTAAAGCCTTGATTTATGCATGGGGGACTCCATTATAAACATTTAACATTCTGTTAAAGGACTAGGAGTTATTTTTCACGAAAATTTAAGTTGGAACGCTCAGATTGACAGTGTTGTATCTAAACTTTCAAAATGCACGGGTGTTCTTGCAAAATATCGCTCCTGTTTACAAGTGCCAATCAAACTCATAATGTACAATGCACTGTTTCTGCCCTATCTCACTTATTGATTTTGGGTCCGGGGCAGTACCACGGAGGCAGATATTCAAAAACTTTTTCGACTGCAAAAGAAAGCAATTCGCTTTATTGCAAATGCAGAATACGGAGCTCACACAGATGAGCTGTTTACCCGCCTAAATATCATACGAATTCCGAAACTCTACGAATACTACTTATCCACAAGGTATACAAAGTCTCTTCACCATATCCACGATAGCTTTCTAGATATGTGCGCGCTAAAGCCAAATGATCCGACATAAACTCTTCGAAATCCTGAGTTTTGGTGGATCGCCTTCTCACGTACTATATATGGTCATAAAATGCTGCGCTATAACGGTCCAGTACCGATAAATAAACCTATTTTGAAGCACGTTTGTATTGACACCTGCAGTCCAAAAGACATCCGGGACATATGTTTACGATTGTATTGCCATTTATGTTGTTTGTGCCCGAGACCCCTTTTCTGATCACTTGACGCACTTCTTTTTGTGGTATGTTTGAGAACTGTGACCGCCTTGCTTGACATGTTTCTTGTTATACAGAATGTACATCTCAAGTGCCAAAACGTTTTGCGTTTTATTTCGCACGCAAATCATTGCCGTGTTCTCTTTTTTTTCTTTGTACACGTGTCCCCCCCACCCCCCCACCCCCCCCTCCCGCTGCAAGCCATGTATACGGGGGGTTCAGGCTGTTTCAGATGGAAGTTGATGCCACTTTTTGCCTGAACCAACCCTCGTCATTTTGTGATGAAAATAAAACCATTTATTTATTTATTTATTTATTTATTTATTTATTTATTTATTTATTTATTTATTTATTTATTTATTTATTTATTTATTGAAATCGTGAGGGTAGCTTAACCTTCAGAGGGGGCAGCCTTCTGTTATTTTGGCAAATCGTCAACCGTGGTGAAAACATAGGTATCGAATGAGGAGGTGTACCCGATCGCGATGTGATGCGTTTTTCGGTCTCATGAATAGAAATGGTCCACATATCGTTTCCCACAGCATCGCTTCAGATAATCAAGTTCTCCTGCGATGTTGCAAAGTTTTGCCACGAACAGGTTGGCGGCCGTCGGAGTCGGCCACACCGAGATCGATGCCTTATTACAGCTCTATCACAGCCGACTTTCGACGGAAATCCCGCAGCGAAAAAAAAGAACGTTGGCGGAACGGATGTCTCGAGTACGCCGCAATTAATACGGGCAATTTCTGCTGTAAGGTCTCTGCGTGTTTTCCTAAAAGCATGCATGCCTCTACCACCGCACGTGATTAGACGACAGGCACTGCCGTGCGCGCCAATCGGAATGCTGGGACCACCCTCCTCGCTCGCAAGCGCCAAAGTGATCGTACAACACTTTTCCGCCCCACGTGTGCCTGGAGGCTGAAAACGGGCGGCCCGCTCACTAAGCGGGCCGAGCGGAAGCCGCTGAAACACGATCGTACGACGTCCCTTAGTGTCCCTGCCGTTGAACACCTTCTCCACTCACCCGAGCTTGCATAACAGACGGGGAAAAAGTTCTCAAACTATAACCATCTGTCCGACATTAGGCGAGAGCTATTGTTTTATGTGCGTCACGTAAGATGATCGCAATTAAAGGAGGAGCCTTTTTTCTCTGCTGCCAAATCGAGCAAAGCATTTCCGGGGTCGAAGCGGGCGGCTCCCCACCCGACATCGGCAGAGACGTTAGCCGCCTCCGGATGAGGAAGCTTGAGGGTGTTTTGCTGTCGCCCTCTTCGACCTCCTACTATATACATGTTAATCGCCGAGGATTCACTACGTCTTCTGCTTCGTAATGGATGGTGGCTAAGTGTTCGGCTGCCCTAGGCATTTTTTTCCGATCACTGTTCTTCGCAGATTAACTATGTGAAAAAGACGAAGGAGCATACAGCGCTCACAATATCAAGAGTTAAGACCGAATCAAATGAAGCATAAGGTAGTTTATCTTGCCCTGAAAATGCCCGCACTACGAGTTCTGTGAAATGCCTGCCGTATGTATTTCTTTCAGATCGCACCTACTATGGGGAAGAGGACTGCTATAGGATGAAGCTGTTCGAAAAGGCCTTGCGCTTCATCATTAATCACAATGAAAGATACAGAAAGGGCGAAGTATCAGACAAAGTTGGCGTGAATCATTTCGCCGACTGGGTGAGTTCAAGATCACCCAGCATCGTGATCAAAATACAAGATCAGTTATGTGCTGATTGCAGCATTGTACATAGAACGATGAATTAAATGCTCCACCTGTTTGGAGAGTTCCTACATCAACCGCCTGAGTTCGGAATCACACGTTGGTGAAATTGCTTCCTGGCTTTTAATCGAGCCAGCTCTATAGCCGTATCCTTCGTCGTCATCACTCATAGGATAACCAGAGAATGGCAGCAATATGTTAGAAACTGCTCGTCTCCGGACACAAATGCCTGAGAACATTTTCAACTGTTGCCAGAAGCAGATACCCCTTATGGTCCTATCAGTAGACTGGTAGAGAGACTACGGCGCGGACATTTCAAGTGATATGCTTCTTAGGGCCCATTGAGTCACCTACTCCAACCTATTATGTTGTGCCGAGTTAGAAGTGGCAGGTAACTGTTATTAAGAACGGCTTAAGTCGCAGGAACTAAATGATAGAAATAAAAAAGCCCACCAGTGCACTAGAAGCACGACACCCTCGTCGCCGTCTCCCGAAGTACACCTGATCTGGAAAAAATGTCAGTTTAACGCTCTGTAACCGGACAAGGATTTATAATCTTGAAAGTTTTTCCCATGCCATAGCATAAGCACATTCAGAACTTCCTATGATACCATACGGTCGTTATTGTGCTTTCCAAGTTATTTGTCCAGAAATAAACAAGAGCACATATTACCGCAGTGTAGAAAGTAAGTGCATTTTGTCGCCTGCAATTTTTGATCATTAATTTAAAGACTAGCCTTATATATAGGACACAGACGTAGCAGAAGACGGGAGGCTAGTTTTTAATTAATGATGACACACCGACTAGCCCAGCTTTCCGCGTTGATCGCATTGTATTTTGGTCGTAGGCCACAGAAGGTTGCAACACTATGGTGTATTGCCAACAAAATTTTCTTGAGCTTTAGCTTTTACGTGCTTCCTGAATTCAGCTACCAAAAGACACCTCAATATTTCTACTAAGAAATGAGGAGGAAGAAAGCATGCGCACTCATTGTCCAGTTTCTTCTTTCTTCAGACACGGAAGGAAGATGACGGAATCAGCAAATGCTGTAGGGGATCGACGTAAAGCAGCACGCGCCAACTTATGTGCCCTCGAAAGACGTCAATGATCCGCAGCTGCTAAGAGAGACGGACAATAGCAACGGGAGCTTCTTGAAACGTTTGAAGGAGAAAAATACAAAAGACGACTCCTGCAATGGGGTATTCATAGAGAAGTGCAACGTGACACATCTGGAATAAAAAGGTGGCACCTCGTATACTGCGTGTTAAAAAAGTAAAACAAAATTCATTTTCCCACAACGATTTGGTACCTGCTATTAGAATTGCTTTCTTTATTTTTTCTTCTGAACGCGGCACTTGTACTGGCCGTGTAAAGAGGCCGTTCAAATGCTTCTTGCATCGATTTCGATTATTCGTTAAACGAAAGAAGCTTTCCTTGAGTCTCGGGTTTCATGAGAGACAGCTCTCCTTTTTTGTTAGTGAAATTTGATAGCATAGTATTATGATTTTTATTTCCTGCGAGCAAATGTAACTAATGACCGCGCAATTTGTCGACGCAATGGAACCGTTCACAACATGGTTTGGAGTTATTATAAGCGTTTAGCTACAGCAGCCGTATGCATTGCATCTTCGGGGACGAGGTCCCGGCTTCCGCCTCATCGACAGGCTGCGAAGGTGGTCGCCAGCATCCACGTTCAGCTGTCACCATTCCGGCCTCGGAGTCCCGCCATGTGGGTCGCACAAGTGGAGGCTGTGTCGGGCATTCGGAACAAGCGCGCAGTGTGTGAATTTACTCCACGTCACTTAGACCCTCTTCCCTGAGTTGTTCGAGTTTGAGGACGTTTTGAAGGTGCTTGACCCTTTCAATCTATAACACAGCTTCAATACTACGGTTCTGGCCCGGAATACCATATCTGACGGCAGCCGGTCGTTTCAGCTCCTCCATAGCATGCACCAACTGCTCGGCGACCGCCGGCAGGTGACGACAGTCCGCTACTCCGCAAGGTGTTCCTTAAGCGCATGCTTCAGAACCTCCTGGTTGTCTTGGCAGCAACCCGTAATGTTTTCTTGGACAAGCTGGTAGAGATGGCAAAGGGCGCTAGCCGAATACTCCAGCCCGAGTTCTGTTGCTGGGATCACGTCCGCCACGTCGTCCAATCTCGTGGATGGCAGCAGTCTCGATTGAAGGCTAGAATCAGCCAACTAGCGCACACTGTTTCGTGCTTCTGACGTCGATGCCTCATCGCTACCCACGTTCCCCCCGCGGACGGCCATGCCATCCTTCCAGTCATCGATCGAGCCTTGGCCGAGACGGGTTCTCCTCGCACCGCCGCAAGTTCGGCACCGACGTCCGCAAGTGCCGGCAGCCTTCCCTGGCACTGGGTAGTGCGGCGGCGAATCGCTGATGGCGGCGCGTGACTCCTGCTCTGCGCCCAGTCCCCTACAGTCACCGACAAAACCTCGTGATGCGGTTTCTGGTTGACATTGGTGCCCAGGCTAGCATCATGACTGCATCTCACCTCGTTCTACAGCACTCTGAGACAGGAGCGCCTTCGCAGGCGCTGAAACCTCCCCGATCGCTGCCAGAAGGGACAGCGCTTAGTCACTCTCGATTTGAGCTTACGCCGGGCATTACGCCGGAATTTTACAGCGCTAAGGGTCATGTCTGCGGAGCCCGTTGGTACTGTGCCCAAAAGCTCTGGACTGGTCCAAGAGGCCGCTACGTCACGCCAGGAGCGGCGGAATACTGGATCTTCAAAATTCTGCAAGTGGGCTTTCTGGCAAGACAATGTTGCCAAACACAATATGGCTCCCATGCGTTTCCAGCTCAAACAAATCAGACTAGTTTTTTTTTATTCTTTCAAAATTAGTTTTTTACATTCTACACACACCTTTAGCGCCTGTCCTGTACCCCTTGCAGTTTTTTTTATAGAAAAGTCGGCCACCTTGTCTTTGGACACATGGTTATGTGAGAAAGTGCACTTGGGGAATTTTGAACACAAACGCAATAAATATTTGAAAACTGGTGATTAGAAGATCGAATCATGGTTCAAACGTGATTAGAGATGCGAATGTATGCGTAAAATAAATGAATCGCACTGAAATAAAATTATAGTAATTCGCCTTTCGCGCGAGCTGTCTGCACATGGATATAACCCTAGCGGCGTGCAGAGAAAATAATCTGTACGGTGTTGCTTCGCGCCGCCTCCATAAGAAACGCAATGGAAACGGCAAAACGGCGTAGCCGCTCCAAACCATTCGCATGCACTTAGTAAGGACGCTCTTTTCTTCGCAACGCATAATATGTGTTCTGTCCCAAACTGCGCTGTACCAATGACAGAGTAATGATATTGTAGTGCGGCCGTGAGAAAATGTTGAGTCCTTGACTTTCCGCTCGCTGGATCAGAAAGTGTCTTTCCTCTGAAGTACTCACAAAGAGAGAGTCAACCAGAATGCTTGCGATAACTTGCCAATCACAAACGGCGAATCAAGACATTTTAAAGTTATCCCTTTCTCTCAATGGCTAGAAAGGATACTCAGTGAACGAGAACTTCGTTAGTATAATTGCTCTAACCAACAAAAGGGGTGGGCGCCCGCCCGGGGAGCACGCTCGCTACTCAAGAGAGACTGGCTTTCATAAGGCAGGGCAGTCGAGAGCAACAGGTGCCGCAAAGAAGGAAATAAGTTCAGCTGTATTACGCCAGACATAAAAGAAGAGCAGATGATTTCTTTAAAAAAACAAATAAAAAGAAAACAGGACACGGTACTTTTCCTAAACGCGCCTCAAATGAAATAATCAAAAATTTTCCTCATTCATCATTGTTTTTTTTCTTATCACGCTCCGTTCTAGAGCAAGTGGCCATTTTAAGGCATTTTCTAAACATTTGCGAGATTTAAAACACGACACCCATACTTGACCTGCACATTGAATATTTAAAAAAATTGTAGTATTTCACGCTCTTCTGCGTTCTTTTTTCCTTGCTGGTATTCGAAATCCAAGAATGGGCCCAAAATTATTCTTATATTGGGTCTTCATGTAATCGCGACTTTCTTATTACCACGATACCGTGATATTTCATCCAAATGTCAGACATAAATCGATCCCATACACTCATTTGCCTCAGAAAGTACACGATGTTCACGACAGAGAGAAAAGAACAACGTTCTGTGGAAGAGTAGGGTAAAGAGGAGAGAAAACGTTCATTTAATCAATTTTATATTGGTGGGTAGATGGTCGCCACCCTCTTCAGGGGGCGTTCATAGTCCAGGACTGCGTCGGCTGACGCTGTCGAGTACGCCCGCTCAAACAGCCGCTGCTGATCTTGGAGGTCAAAGCTGAACAGAGCACATGATCGTGAATTGCTTCACGAAATCCCTGTGTCATGCAGAGCTTCATATGTTGGGAGAAAAGGTCGGCATGTTAACATTTGTCTAAAGGAGCATTTCAGCAACGCATACAGGGTAACGCACCAAACAAGTAAGACCCGTGTTGTACAGTGAATGCATTCCGCACTTTCGATGTCAAATTTTGAGGAAATATAATAGATAGCTCATGCGCTAGGTATATGAGGTGTACATCATATATACAAACTCCTCAGCCTGAGTAAGCACATCATCCCTAGTCTTAATGAAAATAGGATTTGACTGGGTATATAATCCAGTCACGGATATAATCCGTGATTATATCTGGGTAAATAATCAAGAGAGATGTCACACAATGACAATTCCATGACCTTCGTTCTCAGTATTTTGGATGGTGCTTCCTGCATTTATTGCGCGCAAAGCAATAATTTTCTCAGTTGTTAGTCAAAGCTGTATCTGTGTCATTTTGTGGGTGTTCTGTTACCCTGCGCGATTTTCACTAGAATCATGCACCAACTGGCCCGGCTACTTTCTGTTAAGTAGTTTAGTGACCTCGTGCAATTTTTTTCTGAATGGCTTTTGAGTTTACTGGCTGCCCACATAGAAGATATGTTAACTTGACACTGTTTTCTGCCTTTCAAGATGTCATATACTTGGTATATTATTGAATGCATGGATTTTGTTCTGTTGAAGCGGACCACTGTCATGGAAGGTATTGTTTTGTTGACTTTGACACAGGTACTATATTTTCTTCTGTCACAGTGAATGCTACACCTGACTTGTCGTTGGTGTGACTGTAAAACATTATGGAGTGCGCTATATTTTCGTCTGTAGTCATGATGATTTGTGCCTTTTATAGTCAGTTCACTCTCCAGAAAGGCCAGTGGCTTGCACCAGCCTGTAGCAATTCATGCAGAATTAACTGCATCGCCTGATCGCCTTCAATCCATTTCCTAACAGGTAGCTTTCGAGCTCAAACATTGTTTTATGCCGTTTAGAGCTATTTTCTCTCAAACCATAATGGCCTCATTGGAATGGTTTAGGAAATAACAGCTGGCGCTTGCTCGCCGGGCAGATTTTTTCCCTCTGTTAGCGTTAGCATGCGTAATACCACACATCATTAATGAGAAGTATGTTGGCACTTTATAAGGTTCATTGAGCAATGTAAACTGATATCAAATGTTGTACTCTTTTGGTGTAAAATGCAGACTCGCAGCATGCATGCAGATCTGAGAAAGAAATCCTGATGTGGCTGAGAACCTGTTCGTGGAGGAAGGATGACTACTCAGCAGGCTCACCACTGCGGTTCATTCTACAACTGCCATACTGTCAAGATTACGGGTGTTCAGCATAAGCTACCTAACGTTTGTGTACAAGCTAATCCTGTGAGTAAGCGTTACAGTCCAAGCCTTCCTCAAGCTCGTTTATAATGATGTACCGGCATGAATTTTTGATTGTATCCACTGAAAAAATTAGGAGGTAGATGTAACTGCAATTGACTCGTAATTTTTCAGCACCATAACACTAATAAATCAGGCATGGTTCAGTCGTTTCTTGGATGGCAGTAAGGAATTCATTGCCGAAACTTCTTGTGCTTTGTGGATGTGTTTGTTCTGGCAATAAAAATTTCCGCCTTTCTACAATTTTGTGATTTGCGAGTCAACAAATGGTTCTTGTTGGCGCACGGCCTGTCGACTGATATGAAGAGTTCCAGTAATAGAGTCATATTAAATTTTGTAAGCATTTTAACGGTAAATATAAAGAACACTTAAGAAAAGCAATAAGAGTGGGAAGAAAATATGAACCAATTGCGTGCAATTTTCCTGAAGGGTGTAGGGGTGTAAGAAGCGCTAAAAAGCCAATGACTCGGCGGCAATAGCGTGCGAGTCGCCCCAACTTTAGGGCACTTCTTGTAATTTAGGGCTGGTTCTTTCGCGAAACACCCAGCTTGCAAGGCGTGTGAAAACACCAAGACTCCCTTCTGGGCCCGGTGCGAGTTATCGACATCTGAAAACTCCTTTAAAGATGCATTATTTTTTACAGTGTAATCTGTACGACAAATTAAAACCTAGGTTACATTCTTACAGGCTTCTGTCCATGTTTCTCATATCAAGCAGGAACAGTAACTTGGGTAGAGGACATCCTTGCCATATTTCTTTGCGTACTTCGACAGTGGTCGTACTTTTTGTCATTTTCTATGTATTTTCAGCTTTATTATCTCGGTTTATTTCCTATAGGATATCAATTATATCATGACCGATATCTTCATCTTTTAATATGTTCCACAGGAGTTCCCTGATCACTTACAGGTGATGCTTACGGATGGCGGTGCATCTAGAAGCGGTGAATAAAGCTGCAGCCCTATGCCACTATTATGGCCGTAAACGCGTTTTTTCTGCTTCTTTTTGTTTTAAGTGAACTCTTCTCTCTATACATTTTTGATAATGTTTCTCTTTCACTGACTTTGTCACCAGGTGCTTGTGCGTTTATGAATAGTCTCCAAGTTTGTAATTTGAATACAGTTTACGTTTTTGACCACGGGCGTCACGACAATCCGCAAGCACCCCAATTTCAGCCCGCACGCACTGCCGAGCTTCTCCTGCTGTGATCCGCAGGATCCGTTCAGGCTTGTAGTGTGGTTCAGCTGGAAAGCAAAGTCCGCGGGTTTCCTGGAGTCCGACCTGAAACACTCGACTCGTCAAAGCTTTGATTCTTGAGCAATAAATACTTGTTTTCTGCCTCGCTCATGGGTAGGTTTGCAAATGATATATAACGAAAAGTATGAAGTAAAAGTACTTTTTATTTGCTTGGAATATTTTCCCTCTAAACATCTAACACCCGCTATATTTTTCGCTGTATTTTAGCAATAATAACATCAGCCATTCTTGCGGGCAAACTTACGGCTCCATGATATTAGAGCAACAATGCTCGGCAAGCCAACCACCGTTGGCGTGGCAGTCACTCTTCACGTCACATATCGGTGCCGCGTCGGTTCAGTGTTGAAAATTGTTTTTTGCTTTAGTGCTCACCTTACTCTTTTTTCCTGCTCCTCCTCCTGTGTGTTAAGTGGACCAGGAGCCCTTACTTGAGCAGCTTTCAGCGGGATATTTAAAAAAAAATATAGCACCTTGCCCCCTTCTTTCGTGGCGAGAAATTTTGCATTGAAGAACCGCACCAACGGATTTTTTTTTGCTCCGTGAAAAACATTAATTCCGGCCAGAAATCCAAACCTTGAGGCGCAACAATAAGAAAAATTCGTTGGAGGCGCTTAGATATCTCTTAACTGCGCGAAGGCGAAAGCTGTTTGCAATTTTTACCCAAATTATAGATCTTTCGCTGATCTTAAGGTCACGTAACCTTAAGATCACGTGACATCAAAAAGTCACGTGACCTAGGTGGCGATGTAACTGACGAACGGTCACAGCGAGTATGAGCCATTAGATGCTATCGCCTTCATGGGCTCAATATCATATTTTTGGCAGCACAGCAGTGTTGAAAGTGTCGCATATCAAAGGTTTGTTCTGGTCTGGAACAATTCTACAATTCAATTCTGACTAATCGTTATACGCTAGGCGAGTCCATAGCTCGTGAACAGGCGTAACCAGAAGGTGCGAGTTTCGAAGTAACTTTTCGATTCTTGTCGCAGGTTTTCTTTGAGCCTGTATATGAAGAACGAAGTAATCAAAAACATGATAGAATTGGTTAATTTTTGAATATTTGAGCCAGTAAGACATTTTTTTTCTCTCTAGCGCTTTGCTCCGCCACTTTTGGCAGACTGGTAACACTGCAATGACTAAAGGTTTTCTCAGAACTTATGGGGCACATATCAGGATTGAAAATCAAGAAGTGTGTTACACCGTGACCATGATAATAATAAGTAGGTTAAGTGCAAGGAAGCTGAGACGGCGTGAAAACTCGCTGTCTGTATTTCCGCAGGGACTAAAAGTGCTGGCTTCAGTTTGCGCACTTTATTCTTCCAGTCCTTGTGAGGGCCATGCGCCCCCCACTTTTCAGCAGCTTGTGGGACGCCGCCGAAAGTCGTCATCCTCGCGCCTTTGCCACCGCTTCTTATAACAAATCTTTAGGAACAAAGAAAATTCCACGATCACCGTCGACATTAAAGATAAAAAATTGGAAAGCCTGTGTTTTAAGGAAAGGAGACGTTTTTGACGAAAGGGTAGGGCGCAGTAGATATCACATCTAGGCATTTGGGTGGACACCCCTACATCGCCTCAAACTTTTTGTGACGCATTTTGTGACCATTAAATCGGCACTTTTTGTGACCCATTTCGTAACGCATGACTCAGCAATTTTTATCACCCATTTTGTGACCTATCGCGAGTAGGATTGGAACACCCTTGGTTGCGACGGAGAGTCGTAGAATTCAGAAAACCGAACCGGGGGGTTTGGCGATTAATTCCAACACCTTGCTTGAGGGTCCGACAGCAGGGGTATAAAATACTAAAGCAGCGGGACGCTGCCGTGAATGATTAGGAGAGCTGTTCGGGGGGCAGTGGAAGTAACGAGGGCTTCCGGTGTTCAACCGGTGCCGCAACGCTAAGTCCGCGGGTCCGAGTAAGGGATATCTACACTGCCTAGATCGGGGGGCCGTGGAAGTAACGAGGGCTTCCGGTGTTCAACCGGTGCCGCAACGCTAAGTCCGCGGGTCCGAGTAAGGGATATCTACACTGCCTAGATCGGGGGGCCGTGGAAGTAACGAGGGCTTCCGGTGTTCAACCGGTGCCGCAACGCTAAGTCCGCGGGTCCGAGTAAGGGATATCTACACTGCCTAGATCGGGGGGCCGTGGAAGTAACGAGGGCTTCCGGTGTTCAACCGGTGCCGCAACGCTAAGTCCGCGGGTCCGAGTAAGGGATATCTACACTGCCTAGATCGGGGGGCCGTGGAAGTAACGAGGGCTTCCGGTGTTCAACCGGTGCCGCAACGCTAAGTCCGCGGGTCCGAGTAAGGGATATCTACACTGCCTAGATCGGGGGCCGTGGAAGTAACGAGGGCTTCCGGTGTTCAACCGGTGCCGCAACGCTAAGTCCGCGGGTCCGAGTAAGGGATATCTACACTCCCTCGACCGGGAACCATCGGATCAGTGAGGGCTTCTGGTGGGCACCAGTAGCGCAACGCTCACTCCGACAGTCCACGGCAAGCTCGTGAAGAGAGGGGTAAGGCCAATGCTTCCGTGCAGCCCGGGGACTACTGCCTCCCGTCGCTCCCGACTGCCCTTTTTTATACCCTACGGATTGCACCACGGAAGTGAGAGAAGCTGCGGAAGCCCTTGTTTCCAGGTTTGAGCTTGTGACCGTTGCTCTCACTGTCGGACCTCATCGCAGGCTATGTTCACTTTATTTCTTCTTCCAGGGTGCAGGTGGCGCTGCTGCGCTACAGACCCATGCCTCAGCACTTCTTGTCACCATTTTTTGAACCATAACTCAGCACTTTTTCTGGCCCATTTGTGTCTATGAATATTGATCACGACTCATATGACTGACGACCACAACTCAATTCCTTCGTCAGGCAATGAATCCAGTCACGACTCATGACTGCGGGCTCATGACTGACCGACAATGACTCACGTGACCATGACGATGATCTGAAACTCTATATATATACCAACTGACATAGATATTCAATCACGACTCCTATGCACTAGATGATGACGTCATATTATTCGACACATTTTGCTTCGCATTTTGCGTCCACTTTCTGCGGACGTGCCCGCTGCCTACGTACAGTGCTACTGCTTTCGCATTAATAAAGTTCTTCTCGCAGTCACCCCCCCCCCCTTCCCAACGTCTGCAGCCTTGTCCAGTATACGCCTCCGTCGTGCACATTGATTTACGCAGCAGAGGTCAAAATCTGTGGTGCGCGGCTACCGGCGGCTGCTGTGGCTCCGAGCTAGACATGGCCGCCAGTCCCAGTTTGACAGAGTACAACTCCAGCGTTCTCTTGATGTGCCTCCTCTTCCATACTCCCAAGTCGGGGCGTGTCTTGAATATTGAGCGGTGCGTGTTTGGTGGGAAGTGTCACCTTTGGCTGAGAGACGAATAGCCATTATCGTCAGCCGCATTCCGTCTAATGCGGAAGAATTCCACTCGTTATTATTGTGAGGTATAAACACCAAATCGTCGGGGGATTTTTGAGTCCGGTGCGTCGACACTGGTGTGCGCGTGCGAATGGTGTGTGCAAGGCGACGGCGACGAAGAGCGCGGGGAGCACACGGAACAGAGAGCTGACGTGTCAGAAAATCGAGATGTGAAGGAGAGAAAGCGCAGTGGAGATTGTGTTATTCTAGCGTGGAGGTGGCAGCCGTCGGACGTTGGATTCGTGCTGCTAGCAACCTCTCTTGGATCACCGACGCTAGCCTCCTGCAGTCCCTTTCAAGTTTGAAGGTGGCAGCCGATGGATTGATGGTCCGTGCTGCCGAGAAGCTACCTTGGATAGCCTGCATAAGCCTACGGCGTTTCGGTACGCAGTCGACGGGTCTTGGCTACGCTTTTCCTCCTCCCGCTTCCAACTTCTTGAGGCGGCTGACTGGAGTCCACCGGCGTCTTTCTGTGTTCCCCTCCGCTCCGTACCACCTTGGTTTTCATCCGCCGCTTCCTTCGACGCTACGCCAGGGCCGCGTCTCAGTTCGTCAACCCGCGTCCGTGCCGCCAGCAAGGAATCTCCCCTACATCTGGAAGCTCCATATCTAATGAACGCTTTCCTTTTATCTGTAGTGTTGTACGCGTGTTGAGTGTATGTTTTTCTTGGTGTGTTCGCTTCTTATTGGCTCTTTTCCTATAATAATGTAACGTGAAGATGTGCACACCAAAAGGGAAAAATATATTTACAGGGAAACAGCTTACAGCCACGCCGCCGAACAACCGGGCACGCGAAGCCCAGCAGCAGAAACGCACTTCGTCCTCTTCGCGTTCCAAGCGCGAGCGCACCAAGCACGAGCGTTCCAAGCACAAGCACAACCGTAGCATAACTCCCGGCGGCAAAAGCACCGTCCCGGTGCTAAGTGGATGATGTAGCAGGCGTGTGGTACGGTTTGAGACGGACTACATGAACGACGTCAGTCAAAGGGCTAGTGGACGACGTCGGAGCATGAAGAGGTGTAATCTCGTAGGTCACGTCGGTCACCTGACGGAGAACTCGATAAGGGCCACTGTACTGACGTAGAAGTTTCTCAGAGAGACCGACATGGCGAGAAGGAGACCAAAGGAGGACGAGTGAGCCCGGCGGATAGTGTACTGGGCGATGCCGGCGGTCGTAAACTGACTTCTGGTAGGTCTGAGATGCGGTGAGCCGGTCTCGGGCGATTTCACGGGCCATAGTTGCTCGGGAGATGGCGTCACGTGCATACTCAGTGGTCGAGGCAGTAGAACTCGGTAGTAATGTATCCAATGGCAGCGCAGGATGCCGACCAAACAGAAGGTAGAAAGGAGAATAGCCGGTGGTATCATGCCGCGACGAATTATAAGCAAATGTTACATAAGGCAAGGCAACGTCCCAATCGCGGTGGTCGGGCGAGACATACATGGATAGCATATCGGTCAGAGTCCTGTTGAGGCGCTCGGTAAGCCCGTTCGTCTGGGGATGGTAAGCTGTAGTGAGCTTATGCTGCGTGCCACAGGACCGGAGGATATCGTCAACTACTCGGGACAAAAAGTAGCGGCCGCGGTCCGTCAGCAATTAGTGTGGAGCGCCGTGGTGAAGGATTACGTTCTGCAATAGGAAGTCGGTGACATCGGTTGCGCAACTTGTTGGTAACGCACGCGTGATAGCGTACCGGGTCGCATAGTCGGTCGCGACAGCAATCCAACGGTTGCCGGAGCAGGACGTCGGGAAAGGTCCGAGAAGGTCGAGTCCAACACGGTAGAATGGTTCGAGAGGTACGTCAATAGGCTGTAGAAGGCCAGCAGGCAACGTTGATGGTCTCTTCCTGCGTTGACAGAGGTCGCAGGAGGCAACGTAACGCCGAACAGAGCGGTACAGACCAGGCCAAAAGAAGCGGCGTCGGACCCGATCGTATGTGCGGGAGACGCCGAGGTGGCCTGCGGTCGGTAGGTCGTGTAGTTCCGCTAGGACAGATGAACGGAGACGCTGGGGAACGACTAGCAGGAGCGGAGGTCCGTCAGGACGAAGGTTGCGGCGGTATAGGACGCCATCCTGAATGACGAACAGTTGCAATGAAGGATCTCGGCTGGCACAGTTGAGGCGATCAATGAGAATACGCAAGGAAGAGTCTTGTCGCTGCTCGTCCGCGATGTTAACCAGATCGGAGATAGCGAAGAGGCACGGGCCGAGGTCGTTGTCTCCAGGATCAGGCGGCTCTACAGGGTGCCGAGACAGGCAGTCGGCGTCTTGATGGAGACGCCCTGACTTGTAATGAACAGTGTAAGAATACTCTTGGAGGCGCAACGTCCAACGTCCGAGCCGGCCTGTGGGGTCTTTCAGTGAAGACAGCCAACAAAGGGCGTGGTGATCGGTCACTACGGAGAATGGACGGCCAAACAGGTACGGTCGGAACTTAGCTACGGCCCAAACAAGAGCTAGACACTCGCGCTCTGTAATTGAGTAATTTCGCTCAGCTATAGAAAGGAGGCGGCTGGCATATGCAATAACGCGTTCTTGCCCTTGGTGACGTTGGGCTAGCACGGCGCCAATCCCATAACCGCAGGCGTCTGTGCGAACTTCAGTCGGAGCCGACGGATCAAAATGGGCCAGAATAGGTGGGGAGGTGAGTAAGTCGACTAGCGAAGAAAAGGCCGCCTCTTGGGCAGGGCCCCAGGTAAAAGGGGTGTCTTTCTTTAGAAGGTCGGTCAGGGGGCGAGCGGTGCCGGCAAAATTTTTGATGAAACGGCGGAAGTACGAGCAGAGGCCGACGAAGCTGCGCACATCCGTAGACGACTGGGGAATAGGGAAGTCCTTGACGGCTTTTACTTTAACAGGATCCGGGCGGACACCAGAAGCGTCGACTAGATGTCCGAGAATGGTGAGTTGGCGGCGACCAAATTGACATTTCGACGAATTGAGCTGTAGCCCGGCTCGACGGAAGACAGAAAGAATGCTCGCCAGTCTTTCGAGGTGCGTGGTAAACGTGGGCGAAAAAACCACAACATCGTCGAGGTAACATAGACATGTGGACCATTTAAAGCCGCGAAGCAAGGAGTCCATCATTCTTTCGAAGGTAGCTGGCGCATTACAGAGACCGAATGGCATAACTTTAAACTGATATAAGCCGTCCGGTGTGACGAATGCCGTCTTTTCGCGGTCATTGTCATCAACAGAGATTTGCCAATACCCGTGACCGAAGGTCAATTGAAGAGAAAAATTTGGCTCCGTGAAGGCAGTCCAAAGCATCGTCTATTCTTGGGAGTGGATAGACGTCTTTTTTTGTTATGTTGTTTAGGTGCCGGTAATCAACGCAAAAGCGCCAGCTGCCGTCCTTCTTTTTAACCAGCACAACTGGTGAGGCCCAAGGGCTCGACGAGGGCTCTATGATGTCTTTACTGAGCATCTTGTCCACCTCTTGCTGTATGATGGTGCGTTCTGTACTGGACACTCTGTAGGGTCGTCTGTGAATAGGAGCTGCGTCACCGGTGTTGATGCGATGCGTGACCACAGATGTTCGAGCCAAAGGGCGGTCATCGAAGTCAAAGATGTCGCGAAAAGACGACAGAAGATACCGAAGGTCGTGAGCTTGCCCTGGTAAGAGGTCAGCAGCAATCATTTTTGCATATTCATCAGGTGGTGGGACGTCAGAGTCGCGGCAGTTCGACGAGGGTGGGACGCTTCTCACCGCCGATACGACGCATTCGGCAGCAGGGCACAGCGTGGCGAGCGACATACCTTGTGGGAGCGGCTGAACGTAAGAGGCAAAGTTGAGAACCGGAAGGGACGCTTGATTTGCCGACATGGTGACAACTGTATGCGCAAGGGCAACACTGCGTGTAAAGGGCACATCAGGAACCGGAGTAATGATGTAGTCACCATCGGGAACTGGCGGGACCGAGGAGAAACGGACATAAGTGGCGGCATCGGGGTCCAGGCGGACAAAGTCGGCGGTGCACAGTCGGTGAACAATTGGATCCGGTGGCTCTGAAGGAACAGGTAGAGCGAGTTGAACGATGCTTGTGGCGCAATCTATAAGGGCGGAATGGTCGGTGAGAAAGTCAAGGCCGAGAATGATGTCATGAGGGCAGTGTTCGAGGACAGTGAAGAGCACAGAAGTATGGCGGCCGGCTATTGAAACACGAGCAGTACACATTCCGACGACAATAGACATACCGCCATCTGCAACACGGACCACAGTTGAGGGGGCAGGAGTGAGCACTTTCCTTAGGCGACGGCGAAGACGAGCATTCATGACTGAGACGTGCGCTCCAGTGTCGATCAGAGCGGTAACAGGGACCCCGTCCACGTCGACGTTAAGGATGTTCCGATGAGCATGAAGAGCTAAAGGAGGGTTTTCTGGTCGGGTCGTCAGAGCAGCATCACCCCCAGACGCTGCAGCCATCAGTTTTCCGACCGGGAGCGGGCATATGGGGCCGGCGACGAAGGGCGGCGAGGTCGGGGCGATGGAGATCGACGGCGCTGAGGTGACGACGAACGGTTGGTAAGCGGGGTCTGAGCGTTGTGGCCAGCAGAGGTCGTTTCCGAGGGCGAGGGAGAGCGGCGGGAATATGCAGAACCCGGCGGGTAGCGGCTGTAGGTCGAGGACGGACGGCTTCGGCAGTGTCGAGATATGTGGCCAACTCGGGAGCAGTTAAAGCAGATGGGCCTGTCATCAGGTGTTCTCCATTCATCTGGATTGCGGCTGCGTCGAGGGTAGTATGCACGTTCAGAACCGAGCTCCGGGGACATGCGGCGAGCATATGGGGCACTAACTGAGCAAACAGGTTGAATCCCAAGATTGGCAAATTCTTTGCGAACGACAGCCTGTATAAGGGATACTGCTGGAGTACTGTCTGTTGCGGGTGGATGAAACGCAACGGGGGACATTGCCTCTACTTCTTGGCGCACAAGTCGTGTCAGGCTCTCAGATGTCGGCAGACGGCTCGGTGGAGTCGAGTCTACACAGAACGACGTCGCAGTCGTATTCGGCAACCGCGTGAACTGCGGAGAAATTCGGCGGCTCTTCGCTTGTTCGAACCGGCGGCATTCCTTGATGATTGCGTCAACCGTTCCGCAGTCCTTGTATACAAGAAGGTTCAAGACGTCATCTGCGATGCCTTTGAACACGTGACCTACTTTGTCGCACTCTGACATAGTGGCGTCGACTTTCATGCAGAGAGCTAATATGTCCTGAATGTATGATACATAGGACTCTGTGGACGTTTGTGCACGGCATGCGAGCTCCTTCTTCGCAGCGAGCTGACGCCCGAATGGCTTACCAAACAGGTCACAAAGCTTGCTCTTGCAGATATCCCAGCTGGTGAGTTCATCCTCGTGGGTCTCGAACCATACCCTGGCAGTGCCCGTCAGGTAGAAGATGACGTTGGCCAACTTTAGGGTCGGGTCCCACCTGTTGTGTGTGCTCACGCGCTCGTACATTGCGAGCCAGTCCTCCACGTCGACGCCGTCCGTTCCGTTGAAGGTCCCAGGATCTCTCGGATGGGCAATGATGAACGCCGGGTTGGCGGACGCCGACGGAGCGGCCCCTTCGCTGGTCATGGTTGAAGAGCCGGCGAGCTGACGACCGCTGCGAAGTTCCGTGCTTGCTGTGGCTGTACCCAGCACCTCCACCAATAATGTAACGTGAAGATGTGCACACCAAAAGGGAAAAATATATTTACAGGGAAACAGCTTACAGCCACGCCGCCGAACAACCGGGCACGCGAAGCCCAGCAGCAGAAACGCACTTCGTCCTCTTCGCGTTCCAAGCGCGAGCGCACCAAGCACGAGCGTTCCAAGCACAAGCACAACCGTAGCAATATATAAATACGGCTTCATTTTATTTAGTTTGATCTGTTTGTTGTCTTGTGCGTACCTTGCACGCGAGAGCGTTCTTCTGCGGTAGTCTGGGACGCGTTACCGATTCGCGACAAATATACCCAAATAAATCTGTCCAGCGTCAGCCGCAGCTATGCTATTTCAACTAATTTGATTACACATTTCCTTGTAATTCACTTTGACTTAACTGTTAAACACAAAAATTTGCTTTTGAGCAATCTCTGTATTGAGCCGTAAGGGTTAAACGAATAATTGTTGTTGTTGTTAGCCTATCAAAAGATGGCACATACCCACACTGAGGGATAACTATCATGTGGCTACGTGCGCTAGGAGGACGACGAAGTGTTTAGAACGACGACGACGCTGTGGTGCGCGCTTGTATTTTGTTTTTTTGTCCCAGGCGATCAGACCTCTGTGTCGAAGATTACCTATGCTGCATATAGTTATCACGCAACAATATTCTCTAAATCCTTCTTTGCAGTGACGATAAATCTGTGTACCGAAATATATATAGGCCGAGCCGTCTATATATATATATATATATATATATATATATATATATATATATATATATATATATATATATATATATATATATATATATATATATATATATATATATATATATATATATATATATATATATATATATATATATATATATAGGCCGAGCCGAGCAAACCGTGCACATTAAAGGCGACCAATAAAATCACAAAAAAGCATTGACGGACGATTACGGTAGTAAGTAATGCGAAATGCACGCTTGATTAGCTGGCTATAAGTGCGTGGGTCAGTTGAATATACGTTATCTGTCGCTCGTAGAGCCCTTTTGCAAAATCAAACAGCTGGCAAAACTCAACGCGACTCGAATTTTTCACTGTCCGCATCGACAAACAGCAGGTGCCGCCTTCATTTAGCCCCGTAGGCGTGCGACTGCTCCGGCTCCCAAGGTTATACTGCTCGCTATTTTTTTTCTGCTGCTTGCACTTGGTAGGCAAACAACTCATGTATTCGCTAAACGATTGCTTCGAGACAATAGTGCAACATACAGCATGTACGGCACGTGCGCGAATTTCCCCTGAGAATGCGACGATTACGGTAACTGCTGCACTGCGCTGAGGTTGATCACATAGCTGTGCACTAACAGTACTGCTCGTTCCCATTACACAAAACGCATGATGGGCTCTGCTTATGTTGATCATTTACTGTTTCTTGTAGCTTTAGTCGTTGAAACGCAACGCTAACACTACAGTTGCTTTGGGACGTTGAACCCCATAAACCAAACCAACTTCCCCTTTATTGCAGGCGGATCCTGCAATATGAGCAATCGTCGATTAGAGATTTCTGTACCCAGAACTACGCTCGATGGTGATTTGAATGCGCTAAAGGTTGTGAATTTTCTCTCCGCAAGCGCCGAAATTGCACTGACCAATCCTACTGACTTCTGATACGCCTCGTCACAAAAAGAGCCGGCAGCCCGCCGTCGACTGACATTTAAGAATATGGAAAAAGATCACCTCCGATTTGTATTAAGCTGCAAAGATATGAAATGAGCCGCTGGATTCACTTTGTGCTGTACGGATAACGAAGACACAAACGCAGTTTTTCAGGCCGTCGCCTCACCGGACGGGAAGCTTTTGCTCAGCCGCAAGACCGTGCGACGGCGGCAAGCGACAGGCAACACAGTCGAGCGATGTTTTGCCCGCGTCGCTTGCCTCGCCGCTTGGTTCTTTGCGCAGGCATCCAATTAAAGCACATCTTCATTGGTGCACGTACTTCGCGTATGGTAGAGGTTTCTTATTAAGTTTTTAAATTTTTATGTTTACAAACCGTTATAGCAACTAGATGAGAGGCGAATACATTAAAGGTCAACTCCGACGATTCGTTAGCCACATTCCGTTAAGGGTGCATTCTTATCGCTGAGGGCATTCTCATCTAAGTGCGTGACTTTATTTTAAAACTTCACCGAACAACAAGTAAGCAAAAAGCTGTGAACCGGAAACGATACGCTCGAGCGCGGCCTGGAGGCCAATTTGTCGTGGTATGAGCGACGACGCTGCTCTCAGCTTTTGCGCGCTGCCCCGCTGCGCAAAACAGGAATCGACATGAACAATACTAACCTGAAATTTACAGTTGTTTGGCCCTGCACTTCGACAGTGCAAATACCGTCTGCTCAGAAGGCTTGTATTGAAGAAGATAAATTGAATTGGTATTTATCTGCTGAAATGCGTGTAATCTCCTATAAAACCGACAAATTAGGAAGTACCACTCGTCCAACCAGCGGGTGCGTTAATAAATCTTTATTTGGGATAAAATATAACATTAACATTAAATCAGCCCTTCTTGCACCAACATCTATTTTCTCTAATTCATAGTAACCACTTAGTCCGACGATGTACAGTTCAACATAACATAACACAAACACAAAGAGTACACAACATATAAAACAAAGTCAAGCGTCAGGAGAAGCAACATGAATGAGCGAACAAAAGGCCTTGTATCTTAAAAGAACAGTGAAAAATCCATAAGAGATATGAATAAACAAGGATAGAAGAGCAAAAATAAGCTTATTTCCAGTACACACAATAATAGTACATAACTACGCCATTCAAGCACTCAATCTAAAGAAGAACAGAAAAGAAAACAAAACTGAGTGTTTGCAGCAAACACAGCAAAAGAAAATAACAAAGACATTGAAGCACTCACGCACCGAGAGGTTAGAACACTAGCATTGACACCAGTTCTACTAAGCTAGTATTTTCCAACGATGCCTCGGTCCGCAAAGAATGCAATCAATGCCACAAGTGCTCGCTTTTGCAGTTCACATATCAGCCACGGGCCTAAGAGCTTTAGTAGACTTAAGGCACTTTTGTAAAGAGCGCTCATGTCTCTCTTCAATCCCGACCTGAGCTTGACGTGCACTCCGAAATACAACAATAAGTGAGCCACATCCTCATTTTCTTGGCCGCACGCGCACCTTGGGCAGTCTGCGTGGCCAATTCTGTGAAGAAAGTACTTCCTCTAAGCCACTTCTAAACGCAAGCGGTGAAGGAGTGTTTGTAAACTTCTGCTGATAGATAATAGAATATTAAACCGCAGCAACAGATCGATGAAATGTTTTCCTTTTAGTGTAGTACAGATCTTTGCCAACACGCCAAATTTTTAGTTCTCAATGAAAACTGACAAAATGGCTACAATCTATAACGGGAACTGTAGCGACAAAATTCGTGGCACGCATGGCTTAATCATCACCTCTACGAGGTTTTCCTTAGACAGCAGTGACACGTGCCCTTGTATCACGCGATATGGTCGATATTGCTGAGCAGCACGTTTGCTGCCAGATTTTGGATCGCACGTTACACACTACTTCGTAGCTCTGATGTTCATAATTCCTGATATCGAGTTGCCAGTCGCCGCAGACTCTGCTCATCCGTCCGGATTGTTCTTTACGCCAACAATATTGGACGTGCAAAGGACCCCAACAGCTGCGATATACAGGGTGATCAAACAAGATATTCATTAGTCCGGCGGCCAAATCTGTCTCATGTGCAACGTCATCAGACCGAACGATGCGGTCAACTGAGGTGAAGAGGAATAGGAAAAGCGTCACGCTTCCACACGCATGCGCAAGCGTTGTCCACTGTCCAGCACGCTTTATCTCGCCCCGCACTCTTCTTACGAGAACTTTCTATCGAATCTTCCTCCTCTCTTCTTAGGTAGTAGCTATGAGCAGAGTCGACCACGGCATGGTTCCGGCAGACGGCGCACGAGCAGCTCAATCTGCGTAACGAAGGCCCGATGAAAAGCGCACAGCGACACGAACAGTTCTGGTTTCAACATAAGTAGCTGTAAAGAAGGAAGGCCTGACTTATCTTTCGTAAGAACTCTGCCATTGCGAAATGTGGACGGTGAAGCTAAATGGCATTCCAGAACGCCTCAACGACATGGCTGTCACCATCAAAGGGACGGTCTACTCGTTCGACTATTTTGGCGTCAATATTTCGGACAGCGATGAAAACGCAGAGCACCTCATCGGCGTGTACACCTTCAACCCTGCATCGTACCGGTGGCACATCGTGCCAGTTCAGCCGCTCCGTGAAGGTCAGCCGATTAATATTATGGGCTGCAGCGCTGTAGCCTACGGCCACTACGCCTACCTGTGGGGCGGATGGAACAGCAGCCCAGTTAACAGCGCATCAATAGCGTTGCCATGACATGGAGTCGTCCAGAGGTGCGGGGCGAAGTGCCGAGGCCACACATCAGTCACTCCGCGTGCGTGCTGAGTCAACGGATGTACATTTTTGGAGGCCTGGACACGGATTCACTGAACGGGGTACGTTTCCTTGACCTCGAGACCCTAGAGTGGTATCGCGCCCCGACCAGCGGAGAGGCCCCGGCTAGGCGCTGCTGCCATACGGCGTCCGCCATCGGAACGCGCATGTACGTTTGGGGTGGCTACGTGGCAGACGAGACCAACGGCCATTATGACAATTCCTTATATTATCTGGAAACCACCACTTCTACGTGGGTGCGCCCACAAGTGCAGGGCGTGGCCCCGGAGGGACGCGAGTGTCACTCTGCCTTCGTGTACGAGAGGGGGTTGTATATCTTTGGTGGTTGCAGAGCACTATAAAACACCTACTTCGAAGACATACACAAGTATGACCTTGAAAATATGTGCTGGACTAAAGTGACGCAAATTGGATCTGGGCCGTCTGCAAGGCACTCGGCCGGCTGCAGTGTGCTTGGAGAAAGGGTGTTGGTCATCGGTGGGCTTGGGCCTCTATCCAATCTTGAGGAGGGAGAGCATGTCAATGACATTACTGAGGAGGAAGAGCTGACAAATCTGCTGTTAGCTGTCCAATGTGTACCACACAATTGCAACGCATTCCACTGCACTTCATGAATGCGAAGCATATAAAGATGTGCACAAATGTTACGTTCCCTCAGCAGAAGCGGTGATACGACCTGGAAGCTGTGCAATCCCTGCGCTCAAAATTTTCAGCTTCGCGTGAGTTCAGGGTAATCCTTTTTAGTGTGCGCTAGCACGCTATTGGAAATTCGTCGCATTTGGGTGTTGTGTGTTTATCTGTCTTTTTGTCTGACTGCTTGACTGCTTGTTTTTCTGAAGTCATTTTTAAGCAAGGCTGCTAACCTCCCCACGGGAGGGTGGGAAACCTGTCGGAAGGTAGCCCACTTAGCCATGATCAACATGAGACGAGCAACCTGGTCGCAACCGAAATCAAGCAACCCAAGTCTTACCGATGGCAACACCCGCCATAACACGTGCCTCTTGCCATTGCACCACTGCTCACCTGACCACCGGGTGGCTTACTTGGCAAGCTGTAGCCGGTGGTAAACAGGCGGAGGGGGGGGGGGCGGTGCGCCGCTGCTCACATGCCCACCGAGTGGCTTACTCGCCAACGTGTAGCCGGTGGTAACCAGCCAAGAACCCGCAGCGCTGCGCCAATGCTCACTGGGTGCCCTACTTGGCAATGTGTAGCCGGTGGTAACCAGGCAAGATCCTGGGGGCAGTGATTAGGCGAACTGCCTCTAAGCGCTCCGAGTCAAGCGGAATGAGCAGCAGTGATTCGTAAGATAATGTGATTCGAATTATTCTTGCACAGTAGCTAAACTGGAGATGTTGAGGTGGTAAGTAGGTGACAGTCAGGTACCACGTAGAAGGTCGTAGCTCTAAGTGAAAATCGGCGTCATGCTTACGCACATATCCCGTTTTGGCCCAATTACCTTTATCGACTGACATTTTTGTATAGCGCAGTAGCAGTCCTAGGCGCATTCTGCGATTTCGTGCATACGTACGCAGGTAGGCATTTTGAAAAACACACGGCCCATACACGGTGTAATTCCACATCATGTGGGTCCGCCCTATCTTTTATTTCCTCCTAATCACTGCCGAGGAACAGTGGGAGACCGCGCAGTGCAGCTCAGAGCCGAGCCTTCAGACTTGGCTTATCCCGGCGGGCAGATTATGTCGCTGGGGCGCATAAGCTCTTGACCATACAGCGGGTTGACTTGCTGCGCTATAGACGCCCCTCTCACTCAGCTAATACAGTTTGTATGTCTGTTCGAATTGCATTTCTCTTGTAGAGTTGTGCCGACAGTGTGGTTTAAATTTTTTTTTTCATTCCGTTTTAGGGTGAAAGCCTTGCTATCTCTTTACGAGAAGAGTTGGCGGCGTCTGTATGTGTACGGAGATAATACAAATAGAAGGTGACTTCACCGGCCATGCCTACACAAACTTGGATTACGGAGGTTTCTGCTGTATTGCTCTGGAAGAAGGTTATATTGGGTGGAAATAATTTCAACTACTGTAGATTGTGGTAGACTACGAGTGCCTTCTGGAGGATTGCGTTGGGTTAGGAGTAGATTACAGGTGGCTTCTTGTAGATTGCGGTGGAATAAGAGTGATTTACATTGAATTAAGTTGAGCTGGGATGTATTTTGAGAGGATGAAACTGAATTAGGTGCAGTAGGGACAATTCGGTACAGAGCTCCAAGACGTACATTGATGCCACCTCCTGGCATTGTTAGGTATCAGTTCTTGGGCAAGGTGCTGCGCGGAGGTCCCAGGATCCAGGGCCAGGCTAAAGTGTCCGCGAGGCAACACCTGTCCTCGCGTATGAAGCTTAGCTCGCTACCAGTTCCCTCGGCCACCGACGGGAAGAAAAGAAAAGGTCACAAGCAAAGAACAGGAAGGGGGGGGGGATGGCGCGCACGTTGAACGGCGGAAGTTTGTATGAGCAAATTGCCTCATCCTCAAGCGATCAGTGACACGTGCTGCTTGAGCTGCTTTCTGACCTTTGACAACAGATTCTGAAGGGAGAATGACTGTTTCGTATTTTCTTTGGGACATGTGTAAATTGCTTACATTCAGCAATAAACCTCAGCAGCGAGTAAGCGCTCTTATGTTTCGCCCTATCTTTCATTCGTTTTCCTTCGCGCTATTTTTCATCATGAATGTCTCTGTCTTGCTTCACTTGGACCTTCTACCATTCCCTCACGGCGCCCTTCATGTGTCCATGGTGATAGAGTTACACTGCCTTTCCTTTCCTTTCCTAGGGAAGAAATGATCTATTCACAGGACATAAAAATGGTTCTGAGGAAACGCAAGAGGCACTAACAGCCTCTCTCTCTCTCTCTCTCTCTATATATATATATATATATATATATATATATATATATATATATATATATATATATATATATATATGGGCACTTCAACCGCGTCCAGAGCGGTTATCAGCAAATGAAAGTAGCGAGAAACTTTCATTTCTTGCTGGACAGCTCAACCACGCTGCGAGGTGAGGGGGCAGAGGTGGGAATGAAAGAGGAAAGTGAAAGACTGGCCGTGATGGAGGGTTCCGCATTAACTTCGACCACCTGGGGACCGTCTAGGGATTCACATGAAAAGGAAGGAAAGGCTGTTGAAGTCAGAAAAAAGTATACAAAGAGGCACTGGGGCGGAGGAAACCGGATTGGTTTGTAAACTCTACGGTCCTTAACGTGCACAGCCATCGCACAGAACACAGGCACCTTTCTCCTTCAGAACCGGTTATTCATATGGTTGCTAGAGTGACGCGAAGCACACGCTGGCTCATGCGCGAAAAACTGTTCGCTGCTGCTAGAGATTTAAACTTCCCTGCCGTCTGGTTAAGGGAAAGAATTCTTCATTCTAAGCAGGAATACGCCTATATGAGAATAAAAAGGAAGTAAGCTGCCCTATAGCGCATCCTTTTCTAAAATAGAGTGCACTAGAGGAAAAATGAAAATGAAAATTGGTTTTTGAGGAAAGAAATTGCTCAGTAACTGTACCATATATCTTGGTGGACAAGCTAAGGGAGCACTACTGGAAGGGATGAAGGAGAGAGTGAATGAAGAAAGGAAGAAATACGTGCCGTAATGAAGGGCTCCGATATAATTCCGACTATCTGGGGACCTTTAACGTGCGCAGACATCACAGAGCCCACAGGGGCTGTTTGCGTTTCACAGCGAAACGCGGGCGATTCAGTCGGTTTCGTACCTAGGTATTCTGGCTCAGTAGACGACCACCTTAACCACCACTGTACAGCTCCTCTCTCCTCTAGAGGGCAGAAAAGCGAAATCTATTACGCCTTTGTTATCGCACACAAATGGGCTTCATGGGCAAGCAGACCTTCAATTTCATTGTCCCGCAAGGAGTTTACATAGGGCAACTTATGACTCACGAACCTTTGTTCTTGCTGCTCTCATTGTCGCTTTCCCTTTTCCTGTTTCCGCGCATCTGTCGTTCAGTGCATTTTTACGCTCACGCATTAAGTACGATCGGTTGCTCCTCAGTGCTCGTGTGTCTACTCTTTCTTCATTTAGACTTTTTGGGCTGTTTTTTTGTTCTAAGATGTCACCAACTCACCCAGCAACACACTGATATTGGTGTTGATTTGAAATCGGGTATTATTCATGATAACATTTGGGCTACGTAATTTGTTTTCACACGTGGTGTTTTGCAGAAGCCGTGCCTAAGGTCACACCTAGTTTTAGTACCAGATACAAATGCGATGAATTGGGCTCGTTCGTCACCGTTTATATCAGAAACAGCGCAACAGAAGGCACACAAGGAAGAAGACACCACGAGCGCTGACTATCAGCTAGTGTTATTCCGAGAAGCCCAGGAACGTATGACGTTTTTAGAGAATATGAACCACAAAATAATTCCGAAAGGTGCACGACAGCTTTCTTTGTTTGAAACGCGGGTCTGGGAGTTGCAGTTGATCGTGAATCATCTCACGCTGATCACTTTAACCCTAACGGAGTATCGTTGGCAGACAATTTATATGTGCGGTGGCAAGTTGGCCGGCCCGTTCGTTTCTTACGACGCCGCAATGATCCGCCACCCACTGCACGCGAATGACACATCCCTGTTAATGAAAGCGTTCGATGGCCTCGCTGAATGCGCGCAACACCTGCAGGCCATGGTAACGCTTGTACTGGCTGCCGAGCTCGGGGCTTATCGCAGAGCAGTGCTCTGCTAGGCAGTGAGGCGGCTATGCTTGCCTGCTGCGAGGCTCAGTTTTCAGACTGTTTCTCACAGAGAAAAAGCCGTTCCCGACCTAACTATAAACGCTGAAGTCACTATTATCGTCACCCCACCACCGTCTGTGGCTCCGCTGAAAGCGTGCCATTCGTTTCAAGTGCAGGATGAGTCCACTGTCTATGGTTCACGAGAAGATATAGCCTTGTTCTGGCTCCTTAAACCTGCAAGTAATCCGCCTACATCAACATCTGTATCATTGACTGAAAGGAGACATCTGTTGTGCAATGTCGGTTCTAATTGTGCAACACGTGAAGGTCAGTCGGCACCTCTTCCTTTTCAGAAGCGTCGTCTACGTGCCCTATGTCTGCATGGTGTTGTGCCGACCCGAAGACACCGAAAAAGAACAGCCTTTCTCCCATCACGCTACAGCGGGGAGAGTACCTAGAAGACGGGCTTAACCCACACGGCGTCACTTCGAACCAACACAACTTCTCGATGCCTTATTACGCCTGGGTACAAAGTAGGTGCCCAGTTGTTCGTTTAGCCACCAACGATGTAGAGACGTTTGTTATACACGCAGGCACAGTGAAATCTGCGAACTTCGGGGTGCACACCTTGGGCGCACACACGTCGACGTGGTTGTTACCAGATTACACAAGGAAGTCTCGTATTGGTCGTTGCCCTCTGCGTTAAACACCTGGCAACCACTTACATGAGAGTTCCGACTGCGGACGTCGTGTGGCAGTAGCGCCTAGCCGGGGCGTCTCCATTCGCCAGAACACAATGACATGTCAGGCTCTCTAGGTATAGAAAATATACTCCGTCTGAGGATTCCGGATCCAGTTATCAAAGATATACATCCGTTTATCAAGCACGCAAAAAAGAGAGGTCAATGCTCAGTGTCGGCACTTGGCCGCACATCTATTGGCGGCTCAATGTCGTGGTGAGGGTATCGAACCGGTATATGTTGCCAATCCTAACCTTATGTCCGAGTAGGTGTCCCACATGTTGGCGCAGTGGCTGTCGGCGACAGCGCTGTGCGCGATAAACTTAATGGGCCCTCCGTCGGGGTGAAACTGAGTCAGCAGCACGCCTGACCTGTACGGTGCGGGGTGGAAGATGTACGCGTACCCGCCGAAGTAGCTCCCTAAGATCACATCGCTGTCATCTTGGTAGCTGTAGAACAGGTCGACCAAGTAGATCCTGTCTTTAGTGGTGACAGTCATGTATTTGACGAGTTCAGGGACGCCGTTCTGCCGCGTGGAATACATGGTGCAGTAGTAACCAGTTCTCTCAGAAATAAAGCCGTGCGTTAACTTTTCTTTACCCGCTATCGGGCAAGCACTGGATAAGAAAAGGTTTTGTAGGTGCATTTTTTGTTCTGCACGCCTGTCTTCGTTTTAGGGAGATAGCTTCAAATGCACATTTTTCGGGTATGATGGTGCGACACCTGTTCCTAGGTTCACGCGAAGAAATGAGAAGGAAAACGTGCAAGAAGGCTTGCGTGGGGAAAGGGGGGACGCGAGTAGGGCAGGGAAGGCGCTGCCCACTGGGTAGCGCAGGCGTGTGGGGCACCCACACACGCCTGCGAAATGGCACCCACATAAATTATTCCATCGATCGACTTGATGACGTGAATCGCTAGGAATATGTAGCCATTTGACTAGAAAACGCCTTGTGTGATTGCTTCAGAAACCATAGAATAGCAGACCCTGCGCACAGACAAAGTTTGCGGTGCTCATAAGATTGCGATCACAAGCGCGGAGTCTGCGAAGACCTACCTAGAGGGGCAGTAACAAATAAATGCAAACATCAGCATTAAGTAGTCGTGGATACAGCAGTGAGGGTGGTTCGTGCTTGGGACGCTTCATGTCATGGGGAGGCCAAAGCCTGCTAACATGCGGCTGTTTGAAAATGAAATCAACGTGCTAGGAAAGCCGACCTCTAACGCGCTATGCGACAAGACCCTTAACATCCGGAGGTCCAAATGCTTGCGCCCCAATATCTCAGCAGAATGAAGTACTGGCGGCTCCTAGGTTCTGCGCACAAGCCAATCTGTCGGTGCTGTTCCATTACTGGCGGTAGTTGTTCCGTCAGTCCTGATTATCTTCATCATCAGCCTGACTACGCCCACTGCAGCGCGAAGGCCTCTCCCATGTCTCTCCAAGTAACCCTGATTGTTCCAGCGGCGGCCACCGTATCCCCTAAAACTTATTGATCTCATCCGCCCATCTAACTTTCTGCCGCCCCCCGCTAGGCTTGCCTTCTCTTGGAATCCACTCCGTTACCCCTAAGAATCATCGATTATCTTGCCTTCAGATAACACGCCCTGCCCAAGCCAATTTCTTCCTCTTGATTTCGACCATGATGTCATTTACCCGCGTTTCTTTCCATAGCCCACTGCTTTGTCCTCGAGTTCAGCTGTACCCTTTTCGTTAGACTCCATGTGTTTGCTCATTAGGTATACCGGTAAGATACAGCTATTGTAGAGTGCATACAGCTATTACCAGCTTTAATACAGGGCGGTTGTCAGCTGTTGTGAGCTTTATTACAGGACTGCAATTTCAGCAGATTAAGAATACATAGATGACAAAACAATTTTGGGCACTTAAGTTAACCTTGTAGTACGACGCGATAGCTTTAAGGGGTCCTTATGCGGTCGCTAGGGAGCCCTAAGCTGGCAAACCTATTCGCAGACATCGACACGTTTATTCAAATCATATACTGTTTTATTGGGCATCATCGTCTATATTATTTAATGCCGGTAATTAGTGACCATATCTAACTAGTGGTCCTCTAATAAAATTAGCCAGCTGTGCGATGTGAGCTACTCGTGCAAGGCCTCTAATTACCCCACTGAACGCATGTTTGTTAGTGGAGTAGATGCAGCGTGCCTGGATGCCGATTCAGAGGACAGCGGCTTCGATTCCACCTGACTAACTTTCCTATTTCATATCAGAAAGACTGTTTTTTGCTTCACTGCCCTCTCGACCAGTCAGGACTTTGCAGTCATGACGACGCCGACGCTTGGTTTCCCGCCAAACAAAACTCTTAAGGCTTTCGCGTTAAAAAAAGAATGGAGGGGGCACTTTAGCACCGCCTTAAGAGTAACACGCTACTGCCTGATTGGTTAATGCCTATGTACGCAGAAGGCCATTCTCTACTTTATATTCATAGATATCTCGCAGTCCTCATGCTCCTCTTGTCGCAGTGGTGCAGGCGTTAAGCGATGCGCCACTGCCCTGTGTGGCAGATGCTTTCCGCGGACGGCACTGTATAGCCCAGGTTGCTCTTCCCGAGCGATGAACCATTAAGTTATCTCCCAGAGTGGGCACTGCAGCGCGCACTGCTTAGTGCATTGGGCGAGTTCGGCAGATATTGATAACGCGCTAAGGTCACGTGATCTAGGCGGCCCACCTGCCTCCTAGCTTACTCTCTGGGCACCACCTGCCCCAGCCGTGCCAATGACTTTGCGCTCACAACGCCGATGCTGACAACGACGACAACGGATTTTCTGGAGAACGGGGTATTTACTGCTACCGCGTTGAAACAGCGCGATGAAGTCGATACGAGGCTGCCAGATACAATATTACCTTCTGTTTTCAGATGCTCAATGAACTCAAGAAATTGTGCCTGGCGGTTCAAAAAAAGAGAGGCGAGCGGTGTTTGCAAACGAGGTGTCTACAACATTTGCCAATTCACACAGTACATGTTGGGTAAAACCAAAGAAATTTATTACAGATCTTTGGTCTCCATGGATTCAAATCAATGATAGCCACGACTGTCCTTCGAACCAGCATCGAAGGAAACAGATCAGCTTTGCTGGCCACTGTGCTAGGGCGCTACGCTATCGCCGAAAGTGATAACGCCTTGTGTTGAACTGCAACACACATTCGTGGTATGTGTTCAGCATCGACATCTTCATCAACACGCACCTGCGGTGTAGCGCTCATAACATGTTTCTTTCCAAATAGCGGTAAATAGTGGTCGCTGTGGCTACGTATCTAGCGCACTTGGATACTCCCCCAGAGTACCTGAGTTAGAACCCCGTCGCGGGGACCGCGCTTCGGTGGATGTGAAACAGAAGAGGCGCCCGTGAAGTAGATGTAGAAGGAACAGTGATCAAATTACAAATATCTGGCTCACCAGAAACCGCTGCAGGTATTCAGCCACTTCAGCCATCTATTGATAGAGTAGGAAATGTAAATGGGAAATGTCAACCATACATGCAACATTTTCTGAATCACGGTACGGCTCAACAGAAAGGTTAATATTCGCGATGTGAATAGACGAGCGCTGCATGACACCTACATCGAAAAACTGCTGGCCGATAACCCAGCAAACAAATACGTACGAAACTATATATGAAGGTGCCGCACGATGTAAGCAATATACATTTCACGTGCTTTCTTTTAGGCCGCCAGAAGTTTAGTTCCTATCAATGAGATTGGCATGACCGAATAACTTAACAGAACTCTCGATTGGAGAGCATTAATCACGTGTCTTGAGGCGTAAAGAAAGTTCTTGGCTCTGAAACAAACGCGTAATGGCAGAAGAGCCCTCCTTACCGTCCATGCGCACTGTATGACTGTGGTTAGCACTTTTATCTGGTTGACAGTAAAAGTACATTTTCTTTTCGGAATGTTCATCCTTATGTGCGTGAAAAAGTGATAAAAACTTATCAATATCAAGCGGAAATAATCGCCCTTCGACGGACTTCGTCCGCACACGCCGTGATTACAGACCATCATCTCTCTGCTTCAGAAAAAGGTCGCACAACGCCGACATCGTCGCTAGAATGACCGAGTCTTGTTTCTGATAGAACTCGGTGTCTCTACAATATGTTGACGGTGCGGCTGAACGGCGTTCCAGGCAATGTTACACACAAGGCTGTCTGCACCAAATCTAAGGCCTAATCTTTGCACAGTTACCGCGCGGCCTGGAACATGGTCAACGTGTTCATCTGCGACCCCGCATCGTACTGGTGGGATATGGTGCAGGCGCATCTTCAAGACGGCGGGCCGATTGACCTTTCCCGCCTCACAACTGTAGCATACGGCAACTGCGCGTATCTCTGAGGCGGAACACACAGCTGGCCATCCCCGAGTGTCCTTAATCGCTTTGACAAAAACACTATGATATGCAGCCGTCCGGAGGTGTTCGGTGAGGCGCCGACATCGATTGGCGGCAACACAGCTTGCGTGGTGGGTCACCACAAGTATGTCTTTGGTGTCTTCGATCATTTGCAACATATGCTGGCCCTCGACTTCGATGCCATGAAGCGGCATCATGTCATCACTACCTTTGAGGAGCCGATTCGGCGTGCCTTCCACACTGCGTCTGCAATTGTGATGTGCATGTACGTGTTTGGCGGCAGCCTAGCGCTTACTTTAAAGTAATGATCAAATTATAACCAACACATTCGCAATGTGCGATTTTAAAGGGAAGATCAGCACGACTTATGCAAATCAATGATGAATGTACAAATGGGGCACAGCCATCACCGCGGCAAATATCAGGAGTCTCAGATTGGGAAGCATACTATTGTAAACTGCTCAAATTGCCTTCATCAGGTGAGTCCCATGATTTTGATAAACATACAAGCGAGAATGCGTGGTTAAGGATGGCAAGGAACGTGTCAGGATCATCATGATGCTTACGTTGACTGCTGATATTAAAAGATATCAGTGTATCAATTACGTTTCTTTTAACAGTGCTTGTGTTCGCTATTCGAAACTTCTCAATATTGGCGCACCCTTACTGCCTGCTACATTCGTGAATTGAAATCTAAGTTTTCTCTGATTCCACTGGCGATTACGTTTATAGATGCCTGGTAGGAAATGTGGTGTCAGCTGATCGGTCTGTAATTTTGTAAGTCCTTCATGTACATTCTAAAGCTAACGCCTTTAATGCCTCATCGTCACCCGTCCTTTTGCGAAATCGGTCACACTACAGTTATCAATCAAATCACGCAAACACGATAATTAAAATAATTCTTTTTGCACGGCGGGATTTGAACCACCATCCTTCCGTTGCGCAGCCGACCGTGCTAAGGAGTAGGCTACTTTCTGCCAACGCATATGCAGTTTTCTTTTATTAGCCCGTTAGACGTAGTGGCATGGGCAGTGACACTTTATTTTTCATTATTTTTACTGTGCCACAATAATCTTTTTCTAGCGCAAGTACGCTAAAGAGTGTTACTGGAAAGGCGGCGAAACAGACGGATGCCTCACAAACGCCGTCCAGTGCCTCCAGCCTTTAAGATTCACAAACAATTGTGTACTTAATCTACCTCATACCCACACATCAGTGACAAAAGCGGCAACACAGCTCTAGAGGCTTTCGCCTCACCACACTTGCGGCCAACAAAGTGCTCGCCTGAATTTTTACACGACAGCGTACACAGCTCATTGGGTGCAAAAACAGTCGGCGTCGTAGTAGTAGTTGTAGTGGTCGGCACCGCGCGTCGGAAATATTCGGAGGCTGCGTAAAAATCAGAGGGAACGCACACTAAATGAATAAAAAAATCGGGGTCTGTGCCTGAAGTCGAACCAGGGCCTTTGGCGGTCGAAACGGGGATGCTTCCACTCCGCCACGACGCCTCATGAATAAAAGTGTGTCTAGTGATTGCCCGTGTTTCATAGAAACGTACCTTCGAGATATGTAGGGAGGCGTACATGAGTAATTATAAGCATATAAATTACATATGCCGGAATAAAGCGAGTGTCATGCGTTTCTCGTAAACTGCTTTAGTGTTTGGCATGCAGTCGTACCGCCATTGTCTGGCGCCCCCTGAAACCTCCCTTCGCCATGAACGGCGCTGTCCCGGCAGATGGCGCGTGCGTAGGCGACCTTCCTCTGGACAGCAGTAGGGGGGCAAATCAGCAATTATCGGTTAGGAAAAAGGTTAAAGAAACTGAGAGAGCTCTGTGGAAAACAGGGATGCTGAATAAATCAGCACTGGGAACATACAGGATTTTTAAGCAGGAAATTGCCAAAGAAAATATCTATGATAATTGTAGGGGAAGCTCTTTGCTGTTTAAGGCCAGGACGCCAGTTTTGCGGACTAAGACATATAGAGGCAGGTACCATGAGATAGACACGTTGTGCGTTGAGTGCTAAGAGGAGGAGGAAACGGCTGAACACTAGATACTTTTCATTAAAGGGCTTCACCCTACAGTGGAAAGCAGCGGGGCTGATTTATCCAAGACATTGGGGTTTAAGGACAGTGAAGGAAAAGTAGATTTTTAGCGGGTAGAAATAACCAAGCGAAGGTTATCTCATTGGTGGCTAAAATCAAGAGAAGAGTAAAATTTCATGTGTCATGGCTAGGTGGCTTGAACCACAGCCCGATTTAAGGGTTCGGCCGTATCGTCCGTCCGTCCGTCCGTCCGTCCGTCCGTCCGTCCGTCCGTCCGTCCGTCCGTCCGTCCGTCCGTCCGTCCGTCCGTCCGTCCGTCCGTCCGTCCGTCCATCCATCCATCCATCCATCCATCCATCCATCCATCCATCCATCCATCCATCCATCCATCCATCCATCCATCCATCCATCCATCCATCCATCCATCCATCCATCCATCCATCCATCCATCCATCCATCCATCCATCCATCCATCCATCCATCCATCCATTCCTGCGCCGCAGTGTTGTCGTTCGTTTCTGAGCAGGTGTGATGGAACCGCGGCCGTCAACGAGTCCAAGTGTGTAGCAGCGTCTGTTTTGTTTTCAGAGTCCTCCTACAGACTTCGAGCAATTTTTCCAACTGGTAAGGCGACAGCGCTGGAACACGCTGTCACGTTGCACTCTCAAAAGCGAGGCTTAAGCATCCTTAATTTCTCTTTTTTATGGATAAGATAATTTTAGCGTCCTGATAAGGTTCCGTACGCTCAGTCATAAAACTTTGCTTTACACAGCGTGGCCAGGTATTCCAGTACCATGTCCCCGCTGCCCTTCACTAAATTTCAGAGATTTAAGAGAGTGAGCACTGCCTCGGGGCATTTTTTTTTTGTTTTTTTGGGGGAAAGGAAATGGCGCAGTATCTGTCTCATATATCGTTGGACACCTGAACCGCGCCGTAAGGGAAGAGATAAAAGAGGGAGTGAAAGAAGAAAGGAAGAAGAGGTGCCGTAGTGGAGGGCTCCGGAAAAATTTCGACCACCTGGGGACCTTTAACGTGCACTGACATCGCGCAGCAAACGGGCGCCTCAGCGTTTTTCCTCCTTAAAAACGCAGCCGCCGCGGTCGGGTTCGAACCCGGGAACTCCGGATCAGTAGTCGAGCGCCCTAACCACTGAGCCACCGCGGCGGGGAGGGATTTTTTTTCCAAGGACGATTTTCTGGGTACATATCGTCCGGGGACTATCTCTCGGAAGACATTTCTACCCACATATGTTGTTTGCTGCACAGTGAGAGGTAGGTATCTCTTGTCCAATCACTGGCGAGGAAAGGAACAAACCTTGCTGCAAATATTATCAAAAAAATATAAAGCGCACTCAGGACAACGGACAAGGAAGACCAAACAACATAAGCGTTTCCTCGCAACTGGGCGTTTATTCAAAACACGCGCAAAAACAGAAAACAGTTAATGACAACAAAAGCCTTCACACAGGCACCTCAGGGTAAGTATTCATGCAGGCGGGTCAAGATAAGAAAACTCCTTTTCATGCAGAACCACCATGGGGTCGTCAACACACGTGTGCTCATTCATACGAACTTTTTTGAGCAAGGGCAAGGTGCTCAAAAAAGTTAGATTTCAACAGGTCACTTCCGACGGGTTAAGAGGAGGAGAAGAAAAATCTTGCACTTCTTCCATATGCTCATCGCTTTTCTCATCAACTCAAAAATTTGGGTAGCTGGTACGGTGTTAATGTTCTCTTTTTGGCCCCACAGAAAATTAGTAGTGTTTTTGCGAAGGTTCACGCGTGCTCTTACAGCGTCGTACGTGTTAAAAGGAAGCGGTGCAGCGTTAACCATGGGAACCGCTATGTAAGATGTGCAAAAGCAGTGGTGTATTACACTCCCCTCTCTTGTGGCCGGACCTGTATCGGTCAGTGGCCTTAATGTGCTCATGAAGGAGCATTTTTTGTCCTTCAAAAAGTCGCCTTCATGCTATCTTGCCAAGCACTGTTCGAAATGGAGCGGTTGGAAGTCTTTGCTAGTTTAAGCCAAAATCTCGTTTCGACACCCTAATCAGCTAAGTAGACAGGTTTCAGAGGCCTATCACATCCGCAAGAATGAGCACACGTGTGTTCCCGACTTCATGGTGGTTCTGCATGAAAAGGAGCTTTCTTATCTCGATGCGCCTGCATGAATACTCATCCTGATGCGCCTGCGTGAAGGCTTTTGATTTCTTTCTGGTTTTTTCTCTGGTTTTTTGCATTTATTGAATAAACGCCTAGTTGCGAGTAAGCGCTTTTGTGGTTTGGTTTTTGTTTTGCCTTGTCCCGATGGAGCTTTATATTTTTTCCTTGAAGCTGTATCAACTAGCTCAAATGACGATTCTACTTCAGTTCATTTCCTGGAAATATTTTAGGAGTGCTGTGATTTCTTTATGAACAGTTGTTGCATTTATTGAAAACGTAGTTCAGGATGCCAGATTAAAATGGCAGCTAGCGATTCGTTCACCTTTTAAATTTGCAGACCAAGTGCGCACGAACATAGCAACTTGGAAGTCTGTTGCGGTGTGCTGCGTCGCCATTCGCAGAAATGACGCCCACCGTGTCAACTGAGTCTCCTCCGTGCCGCAGCTGGACACTGGTGTTCTTTCCTTCTCAATGATGACGTCACCGACAGTGGATTGGGGATGGTGAAACATTTTTTTGCAGCACACGCTGTTCTGAAAGTCTCGGCGGAACCGGCCTTCACAGCAGTGCAAAATACCATTGAGATGTAATGAAAATGTTAGGAATTCGCCCTGCTCATAAAGGTAAGAGATGAGTACGGGCCAAACAAAGTGTTTGGAATAGAAAGGAACTAAACGGAGAGTTCAATGTGGCTGTGAAAATGAAAGGGGGGTAGAAAATGTCTTCTTTGACACTATTTTTTTTTAATAAGGACAGCTCAAAGTGGTTTCTTTTTTCAGTTTTCACCGATTGAGAGAAAACCAGGGAAGGATTTTTTGACCGCATTTTTCTGCAGGCACCGATAACACGGAGCCCCATTTAAAACGCATGGAGTGCCGACCATGGATGGATGGATGGATGGATGGATACGGTTGAACCCTTTATATCGGGCGGTGGCTCAAGCCACCTAGCCATGTTTTATGAAATTTTACTCTTCTCTTGATTTTAGCCACCAATCAGATAACCTTCGCTTGGTTACTTCTACCCGCTTAAAAACCAACTTTCCCTTCACTCTCCTTAAACCCCAATGCCTTGGATAAATCAGCCCCGCTGCTTTCCAGTGTAGGGTGAAGCCCTTTACAGAAAAGTATCAAGTGTTCAGCCGTTTGCTCCTCCTCTCCGCACGTAACGCACAACGTGTCTATCTCAAGGTACCTGACTCTATGTCTTAGTCCGCAAAACTCCCGTCCTGGCCTCAAAAAACAAAGAGCTTCCCCTGAGCATCAGGCGATCATCGACCTGCGATCCAAGCTGATCACGCTTTCTCCGGACGAAGCCATCGCTTCGATGAAAACTCGGGAAAATCACGTTGCCCTGAGTGTCCTGGAGGAAGAAGTGAGCGTCCCACCCCGATCAAGCGTTATTCTGACCGTAGGCGCCACGAAAGCCATTAACTCTGAATCCATCATCGAGGGCAACATGCAGTCGCTCCTAGACCAAGGAATCAGCATCGCAAGAGGCATCGCACATTTGCGCAATCGCCAGGCCTAAGTACTGCTGACCAACTTCAGCGAAGAATACCGGCACATTAACAGAGGAACGACGATTCCTTTCTTCGACGACACATCTGACGTACGAGACTCCTTCGCCCTCTCCGACCCCTCCGCAGAATATTCGCCTGACCAAAAGAACTCGCCCACTTTCGACATCAACCCAGCCCTGCACCGGAACAGAGAAGACCAGATCCGCAATCTGCTTCAAAGCTACAGTGAGTGTCTTTCGACATCGCCGAAGGTGCGACAGACGCCAATTGCCAAGCATCGCATTATAACGGATCAACACGTCCGACCTCTCCGTCAAAGCCCCTACCGTGTGTCACCGCGAGAACGACAAGCCATCCGGGACCAAGTCGAAGAAATGCTTCGCGACGGTCATCCAGCCTTCAAACAGCCCATGGGTGGCACCGGTTGTTCTAGTGAGAAAGAAAGACGGCTCACTTCGATTCTGCGTGGATTACCGCCGCTTGAACAACATAACAAAGAAGGACGTCTACTTCCTCTCCCGCATCGACGACACACTGGACCGCCTCTGCAACGCCAAATATTTCTCATCGATGGACGTCAAGAGCGGCTACTGGCAAATTGAGGTCGACGAAAGAGATCACGAGAAGACAGCATTCATAACTCCGGATGGGCTGTTTGAGTTCAAGGTGATGCCATTTGGTCTCTGTTCCGCACCAGCGACGTTTCAGCGAGTAATGGATACAGTGCTGGCAGGCCTGAAGTGGAAAATTTGTCTGGTATATTTAGATGACGTCGTTGTCGTCGCCTCGAACTTTGAAGAGCTACTCAAAAGACTTCGAACAGTACTAGACACAATCAAGTCGTCTGGCCTAACCTTGAAAGCAGAGAAATGCCACTTTGCTTACGAAGGGCTGCTGTTTCTAGGCCACATCGTTAGCAAGGAAGGAGTACGCCCAGACCAGCAGAAAACAGCTGCTATTGAACAGTTTTCACCGCCGGCCGATAAGAAAGCAGTGCGCAGATTTCTCGGACTGTGCGCATACTACCGACGATTTGTGAAAACTTTTCGCGCATCGCCGATCTCCTGATCCAACTGACGAAGGCAGACGTGCCGTTTAAAAGGGAAGCGCCGCAAGCAGAAGCCTTCAAGGAACTTCAGCGTCGATTACAGTCCCCACCGATCCTTGCGCATTTTTATGAAAACGCCGATACTGAAGTTCATACCGACGCAAGCAGCGTGGGACTAGGCGTGACAACGTTTTCTTTGGCAATTTCATGCTTAAAAATCTTGTACGTTCCCAGTGCTGATTTGGTCAGCATCCCTCTTTTCCACAAAGCTCTCTCTGTTTCTTTAACCTTTTTCCTAACTGATAACTGCTGATATGCCCCCCTACTGTTGTTCAAATATTTGCTTGTCAATTTTCTTGTCCGCTTTCTTCATTTCGTATCAACATTCCTTATATACAGGTATCTGAAAACTTTCCTAGCCCACTGCTTTCCTAGCCTAGCCCATTGTTCTCAGTCGCACCTCAAAAGCTATCTTACTGCTAGCTTCTCTGTTCTCGAACGACGCCCATCCCATATCACCTTGTACCCCCTTATTTGGTGTATTGCCATGTGCTCCCAAAGCTAGCCTCCCTACGCCACGTTGTTTACTTTCTAACCTTGCTTGAACACCTGGTCGCATGCACAGGACCGCATTACCGGAAGTCAGGCTAGGAACCATCACCCCTCTCCAGATCCCTCTTACCACTTCACCTATTGTAATTCCACAGTGTCCTATTTTTCATGACAGCTGCATTCCTACTACCTTTATTCATTACATATTTTTCATGCTCTGTCAGATACTCAGCGCCGTTATTTATCCACACCCCAAGATACTTGTACTCATCCACTATTTCTAGCGTGAACTCCTGTATTCTATGTTCGCAGATCTCATCATTGAATATCATGACTGCAGATTTTCCTTAATAAACTTGAAACCTAATCTATCTCCCTCTGTACCACATATGTCTATCACTTTCTGCAAATCTTCCTTGCTGTCAGCCATTAGCACTATATCATCGGCGTATATTAGTACCGGTAATGACTGTTGAATCAATTCTCCTTGCTTGGAAAAAGAAAGTTTGATGCCTAGTGCGCTCCTCTCTAGCTTGGTCTCCAACCCTTAAAGGTACAACATGAACAACAAAGGAAACACAGGACATCCTTGCCTAAGCCCCGCTCAGCCCCGAAAAAACTTGGAAAAATATGTGCCATAAAACATAATAATGCCAAGGCTAAAAAACAGAAAACAACCGGAAGTAGAGCCTCCAGAGCTGGCGGCAGCTCTGAAAGCGTGCTATACTTTCTTGATATCGTTAAAAAGAAGCTCTACAATAATGTAACGTCCGAAATCTAAAACGCGACCAAAAAAGATTTTCACAGGTGCCCACAACTGACTAAAATCTGTCTAGGTGGCTTCTATATATATAATTGGTTTTGGGGGGAAAGGAAATTTCGCAGTATCTGTCTCATATATCTTTGAACACCTGAACCGCGCCGTAAGGGAAGGGATAAAGGAGGAAGTGAAAGAAGAAAGGAAGAGAGAGGTGCCGTAGTGGAGGGCTCCGGAATAATTTCGACCACCTGGGGATCTTTAACGTGCACTGACATCGCACAGCACACGGGCGCCTTAGCGTTTTTCCTCCATAAAAACGCAGCCGCCGCGGTCGGGTTCGAACCCGGGAACTCCCGAGGCTTCTACAGAATGAGTTTTCTTGTGTGTGTATTTTTCGTCCCGGGCGTCAGGAATACAAATAATCTCTGGGGCTCAATGGGAGCAGGACACAAAGGAAAATCCGTTCGGGAAATGTACTAAACGAATATAGATTCGGAAGAGTCCCCACATCTTACAGGCTCCGTTCTCTCATATTAAACAAGCGTAGCTTATATGGGATGTTTTTAATAGGGTGTGGTATCCGTGAACCAACAAATAGAACGAGCAGTGAAACTGCAAATAATGAGAAAAATTGACCACCAGAGCCTACTTAGAGCCCGGCTGACACGGTTATCTATCTCCTGCATTCCACTAGTTTGATTGGAGCTGGTTGTTGGCTCGCGGTCATGATTGAAACAGTGAAAAGCCCGGGACACAAAAACATGGGCACCACGAGCGCTGGCTTCAACGTGCGATGTATTGCAGAATTCAGAAAAAACTAGGATTTGGTTGTGAAAACAAAACCGACAAAATGGAAAGTGTGGACTCGGCACAACGCTGAAAAAATGCATGCGTCCAGATTGGCTGCTGAGGGGTACGAAATAAGATCTACAAAAGGCAGATAAAAAAGTCTCATAAAAGATGTCAAGAAAGATAGCAACGAAAATCAAAAGCAAAATATGTATAAAAAAGCGACGCCAAAAAGTACATACAGTTCAAATCCAGAAGAGTATAACACCTCCGACGAGTGGTGTTCAGAAGATGCGATTTCATTTAGAAAGGAGGTAACAGACCCACTGCTCACATGGTATCTTTTTTTTTCATGTTGATGATGAAAGGTTCGCGAATTTCGCACTCAAGATAGTAATGATCTTTTCTCGTGGTGCTCGATTGTTTCAAACTTCATGTACTTCTCGTTGCATCACTTGCCAGTACCGATATGGCAGCAGCGGTGGCGTTGCTTGTACGGTGCGTTTACTTATAATCCTCCCCTCTTACTGGCGCCTAGGCACAATCATTTTAAAGAAAAGCTTTACTGGCTTAGCGGCGTCGATTTCGCCGTTGGCTGCAGTTCGAGCTTCATTTGTCCGGAGCTGTGCCGCCGCCACCGCGGCCACCGCCGCCGGCTTGTTCATGCTTGAGAGCGAGTCCGGGCCGCCTTCTCTGAGCGTTGCGCGGAAACGGGAGGTTTTGAGCCGTCGTCGGAAAGCGGCGTCTGACCACACCGCAGATATCCCCCGGCGAGCTGCTTCACTGGAGGAGGTCCGGAACGCCAAGCGCTTGAAGCTAGCGTCAGAGACTGAGGAAGAGCGAGCTGGCACGCCGGGGCGGGCGAGCACCGACGCCACGGGGGGAACGCCGAAGAGCCTGCGTGCAGTGCACGCGCGCAGTCCTATCGGAACCACGCAGAGCCTGATCATCCAGCCGACTAAACTACTCACCGACCATCGGGCAGTCTTCGTAGCAATAAAGGAGCAAAAATAAAGAGTGATACCACAGCTCAGCGACTGTGTCTAAACCTCTGTCAACAACACTCTGGCAACTCTCATTAACCAAGCTTAACCACAGCATGATTAAATCTTTCGCTTGTATATCTAGACTTATCCACCGTTAAGCCACAGCCATTTTTTTAATGCATTTTACTTTCCACTATTCTCAAGTCCTCCTGAAGAGGTTGGTCTGGAGAATGCAATGAACGAGGACGCAAGCTTTGGTACAAGAATATTTGTAGATACTTTTTGCATTTGACGAGCAAACGATAAAAATAAAAACAATAATACACGAGAGTAAAAACATGGACCCCACACTTGTGTGCGAGCGCGGAGGAAAGCTGCGAATGCATGTTCGAACGCAACAGAGAAGGTATCACAAAGAGGCACTCTGTGGGATTAAAAAGGATGCAAAGTTGCAATGTTTTCGTGGAGTCATAACGTGCAGATATTTTCGATTCAATAACATCTGAACTTTCTCTCTCATATGGTGGCCTTTACAATGAGAGCCTTCGCTTCAACTAAGCGCCTTTATTCCACCCTGGCACTCTGCGCGCGAACTTCAAAATAGAGGCAAGGGATGACGGTGATGGGCAGATACAGGTGAAGTTCGCCCACCACGATCACACAAAACGCCCCGGCAACGAAAGGGCCACCCTGGTCAGAGTTTAAATGCAGCAGGCGCGGAAGCAGTAGGGCTCCATGCTCGAAACGTGAACCACCTTTTCTCAGCGTCGACGGCGATCAGCAACGGTGTTTGCGTCTTCAGCTTATCTCAATCTAGATTTGAAACTTGTCTTCAAAATCATGACCGCATACTTTGTATGCCATGCTTTTTCGAGCCACTGCATTTAAACGCGGTCGAAGGCATCTGAACCGGCATACCAGCAGCGTTTATCTCGACCTGCTTCATTATTTGCAGTGGAAAGACAGTGGATGAATATATAAGAGAAGCTTTACAAATTTTGCTGGATAATGCTTCTGCTTGTTTAATCAAAAAAAAAAGAAAGGAATCATCCTCTGCCACGCCGTTTCCTGATTTTTTTTTTCCGGGTCTCCTGATATGTTTTCAATATCAAAATAGTTTTCAGCTAGCTTTCTACGTCACGGATGAGACTAGATGCTCTAGAAATACGTTGTCCCCTTTTCCTCTAAAACAAAAGTGGATAATTCCGCTCTTCCGTCAACGCGGCCCTTCTACTTGTCCGCTGTCCCTTTGCGCTGGTACATCAAAGATCAAGAAAGACGAACTAGCCCAACAGCAAGTATTTTATTTTGAGCTGGCGTATTTCTGAATCGCATTCCGTAAAGTCGCAGTTGCATGCACTGCCGAGAGTGTCTCTCTACTGTACGCTATAACTTCCATAGATACACGCTCGCTGACTCAAATGCTGCCACTGGCCCCGCCGGTCATCGATGGTGATGACCTACCAGGCACAGCTCCGCTTCTTGAGAACCTCGAGTCTTCACAACAGTATAAATTTATCTCGCGCTTACTAAGTTGGCATGCTTGACACATTTCATCTACTCAAGCTTAGCCACATTTGACGGACGGACGGACGGGCGGACAGACGGATGGATGGATGGATGGATGGATGGATGGATGGACGGATGGACGGATGGACGGATGGATGGATGGATGGATGGATGGATGGATGGATGGATGGATGGATGGATGGATGGATGGATGGAGTGTCCCCTTTGAAACGGGGTGAAGGCAGTTGCCACCAGGCTCAGCTTTTTTTTCCTTTAATTTTGTTTAACTGTGTTATAATTTATTAAAATTCGCCAGTTTCTTTAAATACGTCATCCTACACTTTTAATCTTGTCACCTCTCTGTCTTTGAGCCACCAATCTTCCAATCGCTTTTTGCGAATGTCGACCGCCGGTTATTTACATGGATATTGTTAACTCAAAACCGTAGGGCCTCGGGAAGAGGCGACTGTGCCTGCATCGACTTCGGGATGGATGCCATCACATTAGAATATGGTGTTCTATTGTTTTTACAGATTTACCACACACACAGCACTTGTGTCATTTTCTTCGGTAAATTTGTTTTTGTAGCTGCGCGTTGTAAGACACCCTGACCCAGCTTCAAAAACTAGGGTACTGACTCTTCAGTTATCATAAAACGCTTCCTTCCTGATTTCCTTTTCCGATATCGATATACTTCTACACTATGCTTATTTTCAATTGAACTTTTCCAATTTTACCTTCCGCGTTTTTATTCTGTCGTTTAGAGCTCTTTCTCTGTCCTCGTGTCTGGCATACTTACTGGTTAGCCTTCTAGTTCTTTTCCGCTAATGCGAGTCAACGTTCTTGCTCTATAGGTATATAAATACCTTAGCCGCCCACCTGGTTATCGTCCAGTTTCCTCAAGCATTCTTCGTATAGTATTTTACTCTGAGCTTCCCGTGCTTCGAACAATGCCCAGCGCCATATCCCCCGGTACTGCCTCGTTTGTGGTTTTCCCATGGGCACCTAGTGCTAATCTTCTAACAGCTCTCTGATTTAATTCTTATCTTCTAATCTCGACTGAATTTCTGCCTTTAGTCACAGAACCGCATTGGCGAAGGTAGGCCCCGTCACCAATATTCCTTTCCGAATACCTCTCAATACTTCATACCCGTTGTACCCCACAATGCCCTATGTTTCATTGTCCCGGCATCTCTTGGCGCTTTTGTTATGAGGGACTGTTCGTGCTTTTCCGTATACATCTGCCGTTTGTTTACCCATACCTCGAGATATTTGTGTTTGGCCACTCGGGGTATTTCATGGAATTGTATTGTAAGCACATGATCAGATGTATCGTTACAAACTCATAACACCTGACTTAGCTGCGCTAAAACGGAGACCTAGAATGTCCTGCTTCGTCTCCACTGCAATTAACCAGAGTTTGCAAATCTTCTTAGCTACCTGCTAAGAGCATAATATCGTCCGCGTACATTAAAACTGGCAGTCGTTGCTGAACAACCTTTCCGCCTCATCTGTATGACAGATTATAACCAAGATTGCTTCATTGTATTCTTATAAAAAAACATGAACAGCAGCAGTGATAGAGGACAACCTTGCCTTAATCTTTTGTGTACCTGGACAGTTGTCGTACTCTTAATTCCTTCCCATGTTGTTTCAACTTTTTTTTTCAATATATTTCCTCTAGAAAACTAATTACCTCATGACCGATGCCTTCATCTTCTATCATGTTCTACAGGAGTTCTAATTTCACGTTGTCCGATGCACCGCTTATGCCCAGGAAGTCTAAATAAGGAGGTCTGTTTTCCCCCTTAGCTATTTCTAGGCACTGGGTAAGCACGAACAGGCTATCATCTAAGCGCCTACCCCTTCTGAAACCCCTTCTGAAGTTCTTGGAATATTGTACTACTTGCTACCTATGACTGCACTTTAATTTCAGCGCCTGCATCGCCAGCTTCGATATAAACTGATGTAATTGAGTGGAAGAATTTTATGTTCATCTTATAGCCTTTCCCTTTATAAATCAAATTCATTTTACTCTGCTTCCACCCTTGCGGAATTTTCTTATTTGTTATGACGGCCTCCAATGCTTTAATCAGCGTTTCCTTGCCTCTTGGGCCATGTTCATTAATTAGCTTGATTAGAGTTTCGTCTTGACCTGCGGGCATGGATTTAGGAATATTTGCTTACACCTTTTCCCAGTTAAGATTGGTCGATCAGTTCTAAGCTGTATTCTATTGCGGTCTTCTGTGTTGCTCACTTCTTTGAGGCGATTACCCTCTCCTCTTTCGTAGATGACTCAGCTATATCTGATGCCAATGTACTTCGCAGCACCCTCTCCCCTCTACACATTTTCCCTCGGCATCATGAATCTCTTCCTGTTTTTTTTATTCTCTTTACCTTGCCAGGTTATATGATTCCAGAATTTTCTTGGCCCCTTCCGTTGCATCGCGAAATTCAGCCAGCCAGCAATCAGAGGACTCCTTTATTAAGACGAAAGCCTTATTGGCTCCTACTCGTGGTGGCCGTCCGTGCGTTAAATCCTAAGCCTGGATCAGTGCCATATGTCACCCGCGCCCGCACCGGCGCACACCCTTCTCGCCCCTCGGCGACATATGGCGGCGCCGAAGCGCATGCGCAGCTGCGCATATCAACAGTGACGTCACCTGCACCGGCAGGCGGACCGAGTACGAACTGCGCACGGTGTTCCTTTGCCAGAGGTGTCGTTGCAGTCTAGTGAGTCGGTTGGCTCCCAAGAGACCCAGTGATTCCGCGCCAAGCGTTTCGGAGAAGGGCAGGGAAGCACATTCCAACAATGCCAAACGGCGGAAGATCAATGAACGAATGCGTCAACGGCGGCTCGAGGCTTCCGCCGGACACACTTTAGAATGTACAAAGTGTCCTCCTAATTTTGTTATCCTGGACGAGGACCTGCACTTGCTGGTTCTTTTGTCGATAAGACTCGCATTTTTGGCCTATTTTCTATTCACATAACTTCGCCCTCTTTGCTTCTCGGTGTTCCCGTGATGAAAACCGTCGTTGTTCGATGACCTCCCTGATTTCTTTATTCCACTAACTTCGTGGCTTCCTCTTTCCTCTCAGTGGTTTACTGCTTTTACCCCTTTTATTTTTCCACTAACCAATATAGTAACTGATTATACTCACACTTTTCCGTGGGATGTTTGTCTATTGCTTCCTCTCTGCCGGCAGCTATTAGCGCTATTTGTTGGCCATTTAATTTTACGTTATCTTATTACTTCTCTGCATTTTTCGTTTGAGCAGGGATCCAAACTGCAGACTAATCAGCTTGTTGTTTTGGTAAAACTTGATGCTGGGCTAGTTGGTTTAGGATTTCTTTCAAACAGGTATGCGCTAAAAAAGACAAAACGCGGGGAGAGAACGACGACACGACCGAGATGAGCGCTACTAACAACTGGTTTTATTTTTCGCTGCAGGGTCCATATTTAAAGCCTTGTCACATCGCATCATGCACACAACCAAGGGGCGTCAATAATTTATCATATCAAAAGGTAGGACACAAAGCTTGAGCATCACGCAACAGCAAGCCAAAACGAACGAAAAGGAATACCAGTAATCGGCGCAATGAATAAGAGAAAAATTAAACGGAGAAAAACAAAACGTGCTCACATCTTTCTAAAACGCATCTCAAGAAATGCCCGCTCCGCGGAATATAACGTTAATGAGGCATCGCTTACGCACTGCTCTCGTTCTTTACTAATGTGGAAGGCCTCTAGCAAGATTCTGGAGACTGTACTTGCGCTTCTGCCTAGAACCTTAGCTTCGTTCAACCTTGGCACGCATTTGCACTCTAAAACATGCGAAGCTAAGTTCGCAAGCTTGTCTTTCACCCTCAAATTTTTTGCGTGCTCCCTTAAACGGTCGTTAAAGCAACGCCCCGGCTGTCCTATATAGCACCTTCCGCAGCAAAGGGGAATCTCTTATAAACCACTCGTAGCGCCCATTCGACATAGGCTACTTCATGTTGAGTTTTTCAACCTCGCTCATGTTCGCCGCAGATGCGCGGGCACAGCTTCGCCAGCGTATTTTTCCCCGAGAACACAAGTGGCACGTTTTGCCTGCTGGCGACTCTTTTGAGGTTATGCGACACCTTATGTATATAAGGCATCACCTCAGGCATCATCTTCGCGCGTTCGGTGTCAGCCATTTTTTGTCGGGGACCAAACTTCTTTAGGACGGTTTCAGTAATAGCCATTAGGATCGAGCAAGGGAAGCCTGCAGCCAAAAGGCGGCTTACCTGATTATTAAAGCTAGCATGCATTTGGTGTGGACATGACCTACGAAGCGCAGATTCCTACGACCCACGAAGCGCCTTTTGTGTCAAAATTTAATCGGTGGCCCTGTTTTAAAGGTTTTAGACACGTAGGCGATTTTTTAATCCTTTTAAAAGCCACTAATGACAGCACATTCGCAGACTCGGTCCAACAGGTCCAAAGAACATTTGAAAAGCATGGTAAAGGCCTGTTTTTTACCCATGAAATTCCGAACAACGAAATACGTTTCTTGGATATGGGGCTGAGTTTGTGCAAAGGAAGTACCTGCTGGGCTTATTTCCCACGTGCTAAAAAAGAGCTTTTGCCCTTTCACTCATCCCATTCTAAGACTGCGAAAAGAGCTATTGCTTCGCTCTGTCCAGAATCTGCGCTTCGTAGGTCGTGTCCACACAAAATGCATGCTAGCTTTAATGAACAGGTAAACCGCCCTTTGGCTACAGACTTCCCTTGCTTGATCCTAATGGCTACTGCTGAAATCCTCCTAAAGAAGTTTGGTCCCCGGCAAAAAATGGCTGTCGCGGAACGCGCGAAGATGATGCCTGAGGTGATGCCCTTTTTACATAAGGTGTCGCATAACCTCAAAAAAATGTCTAGCAGGTACAACGCGCCACTTGTGTTCTCGGGGCCAAACAAGCTGGCGAAGCTGCGCCCGCGCATCTGCGGCGAACATGAGCGCGGTTGAAAAACTCAACATGAAGTAGTCTATGTCGGATGTGCGCTAGGAGTGATGTATAAGATCCCCCTTTGCTGCGGAAGGTGCTATATCGGGCAGCCGGGGCGTTGCTTTAACGACCGTTTAAGGGAGCACGCAAAAAACTTGAGGGTGAAAGACAAGCTTGCGAACTTAGTTTCGCATGTTTTAGAGTGCAAATGTGTGCCACGGTTGAACAAAGCTAAGGTTCTAGGCAGAAGCGCAAGCAGAGTCTTCAGAATCTTGCTAGAGGTCTTCCACATTAGTAAAGAACGAGAGCAGTGCGTCAGCGATGCTTCATTAAAGTTATATTCCGCGGAGCGGACATTTCTTGAGACGCGTTTAAGAAAGAACTGAACCGGTTTTGTTTTTCTTCCGTTTCTCATTTCTCTGATTCATTGCGTCGATTACTTGTGTTCCTTTACATCCGTTTTGGCTCGTTGTTACGTGATATCTTAACTTTTGATATGATAAAAAGTTGTGCGCATGATGCGATGTGACAAGGCTTTAAATAAGTACCCTGGAGGAAAAATGAAACCAGTTGTTAGTAGCGCTCATCTCTGTCGTGTCGTCGTACTCTCGCCGTGTATTTGTCTTTTTTTAGCGCATACCTGTTTCAATTTAATCCGCTTATGATCACTTCCGAGGCTTAGTTCCCGTCTTTGTCAATTTCCATTATTGCGAGCTTTCTCTACATCCCTGCGGCATTAGACAGTAGTCAATGTTGGTTTGTCTGTTACGAGACTTCCACGTGATTTGTCTCTCACACTTAGTTTCTTTTTTTAATATAACTAGGCTGAGCCGCTGACAGAAGTCTAACATTACCTTACCGTTATCATCTGTGTATGCATCCAGATCCTTGAAGTGGCCATTCATGTCACCCAGCAGAATAATAACAGGACCGTCTCCAAACTGTTTTATATCGTCATTGAGACACTTAACTAGATCCCTGTTCTCTTGCCTGCATTTGTACGCTGTCCTTAAATAAACTACTCCTAGCGATGTTCTTTTACCGGCACTTGTATCTGATGCTCAAACACGTTCTTTGCAAGATGGCTTTATTATTTGCCAATTTCTTCCTTGATGTACGAGCGTACCTACCTCTCCTCCCTTCCTCTCCGTTGTTGTTCTGTTGCTCCCTTCCCAGACGTAGCCATAAATAAACGGTGGATCTTCTAGATATCTGAGATGTGTCTAGCATAGCGTGTTTACACGTACTTCGTCCGTTAACTTCTGTTCTATTTCTAACCACATCGCTCTCTCTCTACCGCATTGCCTGATCCCGGCGTCTTGCATCGCAAACAAAGCGATAAAGCGGCGTGCCTTCAGCTTTGAAGAATAAACAAAAATACACTGCGAAGGTTCGCAACAATATTGAAGCTTTCCATTTAATTATCACAAAAGCTAACTATTTACGTAAGCAGGAATAACCAGATGTCGAATAACTGCTAGAGTTAAAACAGGACTCGCATCTGACCAGAGCAGAGGCTGAAATTTTAGGGCTCAGAAGCTCGCACGTCCAGGGGTTTGTAGATGTTTGAGGCCTCTGATGTATATATTAATGGCGTACACGCAATTACAAAAAATACGTATCAAAAAGCTTGCTGACCCTATTCCTTTAACATATTGCCCCTTTCCAGCGGACATATAGCAACATAAATGCTTTCTTTTAATATGTTCACGAATCGCAGCCCATTCAGCAAAATGTGCTGCCTAAGACGGAGGCGGCTTCTTAGCAGGGTTGCAGCCCCTATTGCATATATGACACTAACTCCCTAGTCTTCATATGCCACCTGAGGACAGCAAGGTGGCAATATTCTGTCACTCTGACAAATGACCTTTTTGCACTGCTCACAATTACGAAAAATGCAATTATCATACAGCATTCATGCAAAGCATAGTGCTCTCTGTTGAACACAACAATGAAATGCTAGGAAGACCTTCCCTAATTGCTGCCACCATGAAAATTATGGTAAGTTCATTGATTATCTTGTGAAGCCATAAAACCACGGTCGCAAGCATTACAAACAAAAACTGAAAAGAACAAAAGAACGAATGCAACAACTTTGAAATGAACGGCGACGCAACAAGGACGCTGACTAGGGACACCCCATGCCATGTAATGTCCCTTTCTTGTTAATGTCCTTGTTGCCCCCCCCCCCCCCCCCTACATTTCATCATGCACCAACTCGCCCCTCAGGCCGATATTCTGAAATGCAACCACAGTTTGAGTCCTTCGGTTAGTCTTCAAATCTGCCTGAAGCCATAGGCCTAGAATTGCTGCCATGAGCACCAGATAAGCAGCAAAGTTTACAATCTCAGCTGCAGCACTGGTGCTAGAAGCTGCTGAACTGAGTAGTTGGTGGGTTATTTTTTTATGTGCATCACCATCTTGAAACACTATGAATAAAACAGCAAACACATATAGCACAAGTTACAAACATGTCTGGCCTCAGTCTCAATCTGAAAACCATTTGGAGTGGGAGGTTCAGTTCCAGGCGAACAAGCCTAAACATAAGTTTGTAACAAAAGGAGAAAACAAATTCCATGCACACACGCAAATATACTAATAGGCATACGAGCATTGTGGCCACTCTAATGGCAAGCATGCATATTTTGAGTTCATGAAAAATGGATAAGAATTCAATACTATTTCAACTGTATAAATAACCTGGCGTACCATTTAATGTTATTTGAAAATTATGCTTGCACATTTATGTAGAATGTTATGTAACTTAATGTCGGAAGAGTATGAGAAACTTCGCTGCTAGGAACCTGCTAAAATGCATGCATTTGCTTTTTAGCTACATCAAGGAATGCAATAAGGATAAAATTATTTCCTACTGACCACTAGTTATTGGGTTTCGAAGTTCTCACCCCGGAAACAAGAATGCAGCCTTTTCTTTCTATTTCTGATGCGGCAAGTTCAACGCAGCATGTCTAAAGTTCTACAGTAGGTAGGATGCGAATTTTACTGTTATTACATTTCTTGACGCTCACTGCATCTTTCTTTTTGCTTCTTTCGTGCCTTCCTTTCTTCCTACGGCGCTGCGGTTCGGGCGTCCACCGAGATATGTGAGACCGTTACTGCGTCATTTGCTTTCCTCAAATCTAATTTTACAAAGAAACCAACATTTCAGCGAGTTGCATGCAGCAAAAGGTTTTATAAGGTTTCAGGAAAAAATTTACATAGAATTAAGTAACAGGAAAAAATTTACATAGCATTATGTAAGTCCACAAGGACTTGATATAATCACAATAAGCACACAAAAATACGTGTCACCTCAATATTTTAAAAATTGAATTCATTATCAACAATTTGTGATTTGAGACCAGCTAACGCTCCCACCTATGGAAAGAAAACTGATAGGTTTATTAGTAAGCAATAGGAAATGACCAAAGCGGATCAGGGAATAAATGCGGGTTAAACACATCATAGTCGAAATCAAGAAGAAATGGGCATGGACAAGGCATGTAATGTGAAGCGAAGATAAGCTAAGGTCTCTATGGGCAACAGAGCGGCTTCCAAGAAGAGGGAAGCGTAGCCATTGGCGTGGGCATGTAGAAGAAATCGGGAATCACCGAGAAGGTCGTGACGTTGCAAGTCCAAGACCTCCCACGGGTAATTCATTCATTGAACACCTCAGAGCTAGAGGCATTCAAAAAGGGAGCGGATACAAAGAAACGAATACATAGACAAGAAAAGGAATATTACAAGATTTATCTGCTTTTTATACAATGTTAGCTATTGGGTTGCGAAAATGCTGGTTATCATTGATCTCGGCGATTTCAGCAAAAAAGGCGGTTCCATTCACGTAAAGCACGACGTAAGAGTTGAAATGCTGATGTGTTAGACAGACAGATAGATAGATAGATAGATAGATAGATAGATAGATAGATAGATAGATAGATAGATAGATAGATAGATAGATAGATAGATAGATAGATAGATAGATAGATAGATAGATAGATAGATAGATAGATAGATAGATAGATAGATAGATAGATAGATAGATAGATAGATAGATAGATAGATAGATAGATAGATAGATAGATAGATAGATAGATAGATAGATAGATAGATAGATAGATAGATAGATAGATAGATAGATAGATAGATAGATAGATAGATAGATAGATAGATAGATAGATAGATAGATAGATAGATAGATAGATAGATAGATAGGTAGGTAGGTAGGTAGGTAGGTAGGTAGGTAGGTAGGTAGGTAGAAAGATAGATAGATAGATAGATAGATAGATAGATAGATAGATAGATAGATAGATAGATAGATAGATAGATAGATAGATAGATAGATAGATAGATAGATAGATAGATAGATAGATAGATAGATAGATAGATAGATAGATAGATAGATAGATAGATAGATAGATAGATAGATAGATAGATAGATAGATAGATAGATAGATAGATAGACAGACAGACAGACAGACAGACAGACGGACGGACGGACGGACGGACGGACGGACGGACGGACGGACAGACAGACAGACAGACAGACAGACAGACAGACAGACAGACAGACAGACAGACAGACAGACAGACAGACAGACAGACAGACAGACAGACAGACAGATAGATAGATAGATAGATAGATAGATAGATAGATAGATAGATAGATAGATAGATAGATAGATAGACAGACAGACAGACAGACAGACAGACAGACAGATAGATAGATAGATAGATAGATAGATAGATAGATAGATAGATAGATAGATAGATAGATAGATAGATAGATAGATAGATAGATAGATAGATAGATAGATAGATAGATAGATAGATAGATAGATAGATAGATAGATAGATAGATAGATAGATAGATAGATAGATAGATAGATAGATAGATAGATAGATAGATAGATAGATAGATAGATAGATAGATAGATAGATAGATAGATAGATAGATAGATAGATAGATAGATAGATAGATAGATAGATAGATAGATAGATAGATAGATAGATAGATAGATAGATAGATAGATAGATAGATAGATAGATAGATAGAGAGGAAAGGGGAAAGGCAGAGATTTTAACCAAATAATAATGTGTTAAATGTTAACTTCTTAAATGCTGAAATTGCAGCATTGTGGGGATGATCGGTGCGGCTTGAAACGTAGTAGGGAGGAGCAATGAGTGCGTTCCATAGAGTGGAATAATAAAGAAAATACCAGCCAGAAAAAGACGAACACACCAGGAGAGAACAACACAGGACAACGGCTTGACTGGTCAGTCCAGCCGTTGTCCTGTGTTGTTCTTTCTTGGTGTGTTCGTCTTTTTTTGGCTGGTATTTTCTTCTTTAACATGCCATACCAACAGGCCCACCATTCTGCCCTGCTTCAGTGGAATGATGGTACAAATTATGAAGACTGAGACCAGTTATTTTTCTGCGGCATGCTAAAGGCTTTAAAGAGAAGTAAGTTTTCATGCTGGTTACGATTGTGCCACGGTCAAAGTTGAAAATAAAATGCGTGGAGTTATTTCAGACCATCTCCATCGAAGTTGTCAGTTTTTCGTAGTGGAAATGTCATAAAACAGGTGCACATTCCAGTTTTCAACGGATTAGTTTTTTTGTAAATCAATAATTTAAGAGAAGACGGGGTTTTTGTATTGTATCGGCGTACGTAGCCCACCATACGCTTAACGCTGTTAATAACGCACTCAATGGGGTTCGACCAGCAGAGGTCTACAGAACAGTGGACGCCCAAGCATTCACATGCAGCGACAGATTCAAAGGAGACGTTATTTAAGTTGGTGAAGGAGTGTAAGAAAGTCGGGATAACCGCATAACTTTATCTTTGTGAGCGTAGGTCCATGAGCCAACCGTTGCGCCAAGTAGAAACATAGTCGAGATCGCTCAGAGGAAGATAACATCATCGGGTGGTGTTACTTCGCGAAAAACAACGCCGCCGTCAGTAAAGAGACAAGTGTTTGATGCTGCTAAGGAATGAAGTTCTTTGATTTAAATGAGAAAGAGAAGCGGTACAATGACTGACCCTTGACGCAAACCCGAGTAAGCACCAATGAGAGGTGACTTATTGTTATTTGTTGAAATAATTGATTGGTTATGAAGAAAGTATTGGTTCCATTTCAGAATGTTATTATGAATGTTCAGTTGATATAGTTTAAAAAGAAATAAATGGTGACATACCTTGTCGAAAGATTTAGACAGGTCGATGAAAATGCAGTCTGCCTCTGGTGCGCTGTCTAAATAAAGTTGGAGTTAGTTGTAGAGCAGACAAGTTAGATTTCACATGAATCTTATTTTCGAAAACCGTGCCGTGTGAGTGTCAAGAAAGAATTATCATCGAGAAAAATAACAAATTTTCTGAAAATTTACGTGTAGCTTGCATTATGCACTTGCAGCATATACTGGTCAGCGAGATGTTACGATGATTTGCAGGTGACGTTGAAATTCCTGATTTGAAGAATGGAACCAAATTCCCGATTTTGGATTGTGTCGGCAATGTTGAGGTATGAAGAGATTGCTGGTTCTTGGTTACTATAATAGAAGTGCAGCCAAAGGTTTTTTTTTAATTTCACATTAGTAGAGTCGTAGCCGGGTAATACTACTAATAATAATAATAATTGGTTTTTTGGGAAAGGAAATGGCGCAGTATCTGTCTCATACATCGTTGGACACCTGAACCGCGCCGTAAGGGAAGGAATAAAGGAGGGAGTGAAAGAAGAAACGAATAGGTGCATTAGTGGAGGGCTCCGGAAGGAATAATTTCGACCACCTGGGGATCTTTAACGTGCACTGACATCGCACAGCACACGGGCGCCTTAGCGTTTTTCCTCCATAAAAACGCAGCCGCCGTGGTCGGGTTCGAACCCGGGAACTCCGGATCAGTAGTCGAGCGCCCTAACCACTGAGCCACAGCGGCGGGGTCCGGGTAAAGAAGGAAATTTTAAATCTTCAATAAGTTTAGCAATTCCTGATGAGTTAATGTGCTTAGGAGGCATTACTAGATAATTATTCCGGTGGACGGCAGTTAAGTTAGCGCCTGAAGTGTGGAAAAAAAATGACGGTGATTTAGCTCTGGTTAAACCTGCAGTTACGCGATAGCTACAGCTGGCCGCGTGGAAATTGCTGAGCTGATTTCAAAGTCAGTCCTTCGCCGCTCCGTTTCGATGGGCGTTCCTTCTTATTCTTCGTCCCATTAGACAGGGCGCATGCGCACAGCTGTGGCAGCTCGGCTTCGCCGGTGCGCCGCGCCGCCGGCAACAGCTGCAACTCTGCATCACGTGGCTAGCCAGGTGACGAACCACGTGATCAGCCACGGCGCCACTCCGCCTGCAGCTGCTCCGTACCACGTGGACAACCACGTGCCAGCGTCGTGGTGCAGCCGCGGCGTTGCGGCGCCACCACGCTGAAGGCTCGAAATTCTACCGTAATACAGCTATCGCTAAAAAATTCTTCACAAAGGTTTTGTTCAGCACCGAAGCACATGAGTTGCTCAGAATAATATCTCCTGACTTGTCTATCAAAGTGATGAATTCGTCATTTGGTGGGTTGTTAATGAGACAGAACTTTCTAATGTTCGATGATAGCACTGATGGTAAGGTGGTAGAAAAAATGTTCTTTTGCTGGTTGTAGTGTTGTTATGTAAGCGTTAGCCGCTGCTTTATATGCATACCAATGAGATTTACTGGTAGAGAGTTCAGCGGTGCGATATTGGCTCTGTCTTTGAGAGGCGCGTGGGATGCCACTCTGTCAAAGGACGAATCCCAACATAAAACGTAACAGCTGTTTATTAGTGACGGCAGCGGACGAGCATAACACAGCCGCTCTCCCCAGCCGGGCACCCTTTTTTTGTGGCCGCCTCGGGTGTCGCAGCGGTGGCGCTGTGCTTTATCAGTAACGCAATCCAGCGCGTGGCCGTGTTATGCTGGGCCGGATGATAACAAGGTGGAGGATGCGCGGAAATGTGCGCAGAGTGTATCTCCACATCACCTCCCCCCTCCCCCCCTCCACGGAGTGGAGAGCCCTCAGGGCGCATAAAAGTTGGATGCGTCAAGAGTCGTGCAGGCCGACCGGGGTCTGAAGACGCGGCTCAGGCGGGCGACTCTGGCTATGGCGCTGCGGCCGAGGTTTCGGGGTGCGGCGAGGAACGTGGAGTGGTAGGTGAAGATGGGTCAGGCTGCGAAGTAGACCCAGTGACGGTAACAGAGGTGCAGCAGCTGATGGCCGGCGCATGAGGGGAGGGGCAGCAGAGGGAGCGAGGTGTGCTGCGGGTCACGAGATTAGCGCCGCTGATGCCGGGCTGAGCTGCCCGGTACTCAGAGGGGCGGCTACGACAGGCGCAGCGAGATTCCAGGCAGGGTTTTGGCTCTGGTGGACGGCATGGGGCTGCTGGGACACGCACACAGCCAACCTTGGCGCGAATGGCTTGAACGTGACGGGCGCCCGCACGAGTGGCGCCCTTGCCACTGGCGCCGAGCCGTGCACGTAGGAAGACGACGGCGAGATAGCGGAAATCAGAGCCGCCTGGAGTGGCGGAGCTGCCGGGAGGATCTGGGCCGCTGGGAGGGACGGGGCTGTCGAGAGAGCCGAGGCCGCTGAGAGGGCCGTGGGCACCGGGAGGGCCGAAGCCGCCACAAGGGCCAAGACCGCGAGGATGGCTGGGGGCGCTGGGTGTGCAGAGGCTGCCGAGAGGGCCGAGACTGCCAGGAGGGCAGGAGACGCCGGTAGAGCTGGCGGCGCCAGGAGAGCCGGGGCCGTCGAGATGCCAAGCAGGGGTGGCGGGGAGGCGGCCAGGGGCTGCCGAGATGGGCAGGGTTCTGGCAGAGGATGCGTGCGCGAGAGCGAGGCTGAGGCTGGGCCAGCTGCTGGTGGCGGAGAAAGCGGCTCTGCAGCGTCGTAGAGTGGCAGCGGGCAGTAGGAAACGCCGAAGTCCACCAGAATGGCAGTGCGTAGCTCGTCGTACGGCCGGCTGCCCAGGGCAGGGCAGGCGATCCGGAGCAGCAGGTCGGGCGGGAGAAAATCGCAGAGGACTGTGTGTTTGAACGGCTGGATGGTGACGTCGTTCAGGTACATCGCTGCCTTGAACTGAGCGAACCACCCGCCGATGCCTTGATGCCGGAACGCCGGAACCGGCAGGTCACGGCCTGTGTCCTGCCAGTAAGCTATCACGGAACGCAGCTGAGAGAAACGGTTCGCCTCGACGGGTCACCAGATGCGGGAGGATGACGGCGTCTGTGTCACTAGATGTGGGATGTGATTCTGTCGAAGTACGAATCCCAACATTAAACGTAACAACTCTTTAATAGCGGCGGCAGCGGACGAGCATACCCACGCTACGCTCGCTTGTCCGGATAGCGGAAGGAAAACAGCCGATATTCCCAGCCGGGTAGCCTGTTTTTGTAGCCGCCGTTGGTGACGCGCACCTCGGATGTTGCAGCCGTAGCGCTGAGCTTTATCGGTAACGTAGTCCAGCGCGTGGCCGTATTGCGCTGGGCCGGAAGAAAACAAGGTGGAGGATGCGCGGAAATGTCGCAGAGTGTGTCGCCAGTGTGTTTTAGTGTTATGTACACGTTAGCCCCTGCTTTATATGCATCACAATGAGAGTACAGGTAGATAGTTCAGCGGTGCGATATTGGCGCTTCTTTCTCTTTGACAGGCGTTTGGTATGGGCTGTGTACCATGGGGCCTGCGAGTTAGAAACGATGGTTTGGGTAGGAATGTACGTATCGATTAGCTCATGAATTCTGGCAGCAAACCTATCCCAGTTGGCTTGTACAGCTGAATCATCAACACTTCAGAACGTTATTTTCTTCAATGCTGATAATTCGTTATGAATTGCATCAAAGTTAGCTCTCTTATAGTCGTTAATGGTTTTTTATTTCAAGTGGGATTAGGACAAACCGTCTTAATGTCGAAATTCCGCAAATAATGATAATTTATCTTAGGCAAATAAGTAATGGTTGAATCCATGTTGGGCCTATTTGTTAGAATCAAATCCAAGATGTTGGCGCTATTAATGAATGATCTGTTAGCATAGGGGACCAACTGTGTAAGCGAAAAAAAATGAGCATAAATCTAGAAATTCACTGGCATCGAAAAAAAGGGAGATACGGAAGGGGTTTGGGAGTCCCATCTTATGATAGGAAGATTAACATCTCTCAGAAAATCCATTATAGGTGAGGGAAATCTAGCGCTTATGATAATTTTATAATAAATGTCCCTATTGAAGAAGCCTTTAACAGAGGGAGGACAATAATGTACTCCGATTAGAACTTTCTTATGGTCAAGAGTAGTCGACGCAAACAGTTTTTTAAACGCTATTAGTATGGACGGAAGATGACGGTATGCTTTTCGATATAGCGAAAAGAACGCCCCCTCCACGTCGGTAAGTGCGGTCACTTCGATATATTGGAAACTAATTAGCTTTGGGAAAGACTTCGTTATCACCGGCCTGTGACGACAGCCAAGTTTCAGTTAGTGCGATAATTTGCGCAGAACCACCTCACAACGGCTGAAAGAAAAGTGGACGATCAGGGACTTGAAACGCGGCCCCTTGGGTCGTGAGCAGGGTGGGCTACTCTTCGAGCACTGAGGAACGTTCATTTCACTTGGTTAACGGGATTCATTGTGCATCCAGCCGTAAATAAAAATTTATACCACAGTAAAATACAGAACAGTGGCCGTGCCTCAGAAGTGATACGAAAAGAAGACCCGGACTCTTAGAAGGGACCGACTGAGCTTAAGTGTCCTCCTAATTTTGTTTATTGCGAATATTGGCAGCAGTATCGAATTCTGCTAATTCTATCTCATTCGTATTAGATTCGGTCCTATGACTACTCAATTCATATTCGATTTTGTTTTCAGCAACACTATTTGTATGCGATTTATTCTTAAAAAGTGCCGTTGCACACCTCTGAAGAAACTGCTGTAATTTATTTTCTTAAGAAATATATAAATATAAAAGCGAATTAATATATGTATAGGAGCTGTAAAACAGCTTATATACTCAGGAGCGCACAACGAATCAATAAAACAATCCAAGACTGCTCAATCACCGGCAGTTGCAGCAGTGCTATCGTGGAGATTTTTGGCACTGTTGCTATCCGCCATCTGCTGCTTGTGATTAGTAGGTTGTTCTATCGGTGTAATCTTACAAGAATGCAAGTACTGACGATGTAATAACAGTGTGTGCCAAAATGGACAGCATTTCTACGACAGGAGTAGTGCGTTTGGGTGGAAAACTGTTCGTAACAGGTGAAAAGTCTTACTCTGGTAATATATAAATTAGCGGAAATCAAGCTTCAAATCAGGACTGACTTGATTATCGCAGTTGTGTATACTACGTCTTCCTTTCAGTAATAACATACTTTCGCAAAAACATTTGGCCCAATTAATACTTCTGTGGAGATTTGAGATTCATCTGAGCCAGCAGTTAAAAAGAATATTTGTTTATTCTTTCTGAGTGTCTTTAGGGGAGCAGAAATTTGCACTGTACGAGATATAGTGTAATCTAGGATTATCATTGTGACAGGATTTTTTTGATGGCGTAAATTTCATTTCCAAAAGAAAGAAGGTGCGAGTGGCGTCATTTCTACATGTGTTGCGGCAATGGTTGCCGGCAACCAACGCTCCAGTGGCAGTGGGCAGCTACATTGTCCGTTATCCCTGTACAAGATAGCATAATTAAGCAATTCTGACGGCACTAAATTGGGGCCGGAGATTACGGCAGCATGTTGTACCTTTCTGTCAGATCCGGCATTTTGAGCTGCTAGTGTTTCGCATACTTTCAGCTGGTTTCGGGTTCAGTATACTTGATAAAAGCGAGGCTTGCAGCCGCGCAGGTTAAATGCTCCTGGAACTCTATAAACTTCGTGTCACTTCCTTCAATCTCAAATCATGTAGCAAGCACCGCCTACGCAGACTGACTCAGGTGCAGTGGACGGGGCACTACTTCTCATTAGTAATGCAGTTAGTCGTCTCCTGTGGAACACCATGCCTTCCTCTTATACGCTTTGGGTACTCAGGCTAGATAGGTCTCATTGCACTTAATTGAACTGCTGCTGTTAAGCGCGGGATAAGACTAGTTTTGCTGATGAATTATCAGGCTGTTTATTGACTGACGCTGGAAAATTTAGTTAAGTATCGGCTGACGAAAAATGTGCTTTTTTTCCTTCGTTTTTAGCGGTGGCCAGGACACGGATCAACCATCCTCCAGAGGAGAGGCGGAGTTCGACGCTTTTCTCCGCATTTTTCTCTGGGTCTGCCTCTCTTCTCTGTAGTCTCTCATCGGGCGGTTCAAAGGTGAACGGAATAAACTTGTAGGCTTGGATATCCCCCATCCCTGCTCTCACTCGAGCAGCAGCCTGGACTGCTGGATTCTTCGCTACCTGTCAACGCTAAATAATTACCTCCACCAAGCAAATGTTGACGTCGCAGAGTACGTACCGGCAAACTTAAAACACAGCTGCTTCGACGCCGGCAAAACATGATGAACCGGAAATAGATAATCTGGTTGGCTGCTTCGTGGCATGTTTTCTGGTGAAGATGCAACGATGCGTGCAGTATCTGGAGCTTGACGGCACATTTGTCTTCCACTATCCGGTGGTTCTGGCCTCGTGCATAGCTGCAGCGCCTGGTCTGAGATACATTAGCGTGAACCCGGATCTAGAGTGGCTAAGGTTCAGCTTGTTCCCTGTCATAGCTGCACTGAGGCAAAGCAGTAAGTTAGAATATCTTAACCTATCCGGGATTGTGCATGGCAGGCGCACGTATAATAAGCTGGCACAAATACTGCTGAATAGCAGCATTCGCACCATCATATTGAACGAAATGTCTTTGAGGGCAGCTAGGAGGGCCTTAAATGCAATGAACAGTTGTGTTTTTTTAAGGACACTCTGTGTACACGGTCGCCTTTGCACGCCAGACAAAATGTCGAGCGTTCCGGCGAGTGCCTTAGCGAACAACACGACGCTGAGAAGTCTATCGGTGACGGGCGTCACAATCAAGAAAGCGGATGAGATCCTTCGGGCATTGAAAATTTTTGCTCTTGATGATTTGGTATTTCTTGGCCAGTTCGGTATGCGGGAGACCCTGTCGAGGCGAGACCTCCTCCACACAGCCGTGCGACTGAAGTCCCTGCAGTTGTCATTCCAAGTCATTGCTAACCCGTACACTACTGTCCTTGCCGATGCACTCCGAGCGAGCTTCTGTGAGCTTGAGAAGCTTGATCTTTCTTTCTGCTGTGTCGATGACGTGGGCGCCGCAGTCCTGGCTAAAGGCTTGCTCGCAAACACCACACTCAAGCAACGGAATCTCGAGGAGTGCGAACTGAGAGCGCTATCTGTAGAACCATTTGTATCATCTTTGGCGCAGAACTCGATTATAGAATGTGTCCGGCTTGGTGCTGTGCCCGTGGACGAGAACCTGCCCTTTAGCCCAGTGGAGAAAATGGCTTGAGGAGGACCTTCTTCCTGAGGAGGAAAAAGGCTCTGAGGAGGACATTCTTCCCGGCCTCCAAGTGCGTTGCATTGGCCGTTCGCATATCGAGAGCTATCCTGATTACCAAGACCGGATGAGTTCGGACCTGGAGACACCGTCCATGGTGGAGGAAGTGACGCAGGTCGCCTTTGGGCCTAATGCAGGAAACGACGCGTGGCCATCATCAGGTGACCAAGGAATCCCTATCTATTCTATATTCTCGCACCCGACAGCCCCTTTCGACAAGCTGGAATTGAGGTTGGGAGACATGGCATTTACAGGGAGGCCCGCTTGAAGGAATGCATCAAGATATGCGCCTAATCAGACAGAGGTGTTCTGTCGAAAAACCGACATGCTACCACCTGATTTCATTACCATCATGCCTAGACCACCTCCTTAAGAGGGTAGTCTTTGGGCGCATCTAACCTCACCTTGTAGACACATGTGCGTTTCCTCGCACAATCTTCAAGTTCTGCCCTCAGCCATTGGAACAGGTTGTGTTTTTACAGCTTCAACAAGGCCTCGTCCTCTTCGTGTTGCTTCGTACCCTGCAAGACAAATAAATTCGTTTTATTTAGGCAGCAAACTGTTGCCTAATATGCACATATAGAGGCAAATGAATTCCTGATTCTGTGCGGGCCCCCTTCTCACACACATCACTCAGCAGGATTAATACGCTGTTCATATAAGGACCACTGTTAGGGTCCTTATCCTGTTCTATAATGAAACCTTCTGTAACGTCGGTCATGCGCTCATACCCGACAACTTGACCGACACGAGCTGCGGGCAAAGCGTGTGGGCCTGCATTCGCATCTCACCAAGAGACCGATCGGCCAGTGGTTGTCTTGTCACCCGGCGCTTCCCTGTATTCGGTATTCCAAAAAAAGGCGTCCCACATGGCTCGGTGGTGTGATCAACCTTCTCTAATCCGACCCTCTGCAGTCTACCCCATCTGCTCTCGGTAATCCTGGCTATCCGGCATTCTCTGCGCCGATGACCTCACAGTATGGAGAGTCTCAGACTCCACGGGTTGCCCACAAGACACCTTGCCAGCGGCAATTTCTGTCAACCGGTGCTGTTTAACCCGGAGGAACCTTCAATTGTCAGTCATGAAATATCTACTTCTACTTCGGCACCCCCATGAGTAACTGAAAGCATCGCCTCTTGATAAACTCATTCTCCGTCTTAAGGCCATTCGGCGAGTACCTATCGTTCGTGTGCGGCTCGTCACCACTAGAACAAATTTCCGTGCCTGCCATACTGTGAAGCAGCTGCTGGAAGCTGCCAACCAGGTCCTACGCATGGTTTCCAGCTCGCGTATATTCAGACCATATAACATAGGCGCGCTCAGGCAGATGACGCCCGCGAATGCGGTCACGTGACACGTCACTTCCTCCGACAGCAAAGATGACTGGTTCATGTGCGGCGGCGGTATTTTCACGCCGTTGTAAACAAGTGGTTCTAAGGGTGCATACAAGCCGCCTAGTTGGATCCTAGATACTTGCCTGAGAAGGAGTAAAGTGCGCCGATTCTCAGGACTTATGCAATCTGCTCCGTAGGATGCTCGACATGCGTCGTCTAATGGTATTCAAACCTACGCAAGACCTACACGGTGGCAATGCCATGAGGTGTTTGGAGAAGTTTGGTGTTGCTGCATCATCATCATCATCATCATCAGCCTGACTACACCCACTGCAGGGCAATGGGATCTCCCATGTCTTTCCAATTAACCATGTCCCCACCCACTCTATGCCTGCAAAGATCTGAATCTCATCCGCCCACCTGACCTTTTTTCGCACCCTGCTACATTTGCCCTGTCTTGGAATCCACTCTGTTAGGCTCAAGGACTAGCGGTTATCTGCCGTCGCACTACGTGCCCTGCCCAAGCCCATTACTTCTTGTTGATTTTGACTAAGATGTCATTACCCTCCGTTCGTTCCCTCACCCACTCTGACAGCTTACACTCTCTTCTGGGGTTGCTGCAAGCGTTCCTAATTACTGCTGTGAACTTCACATACAGCGGCGAGTATCAACTGTTCACGGTGAATTTCCTGTGCGTGCATATCTGGCACGGTGACAAGTAGTGAAAGTAGTGAAAGTAATCCCGGTAGTGAAAGTAATTGCCATTTAACCGAGTGTTGTTTCATTAAGGCAGCGATATGTGCACCTGCTCAATAAGCACACCGTCGTGCAACAGCGATGTGAAACCACGCATGTGAATGTCCGAGCTGACTTGCTGAGATAAGCTGTAACGAAAAGCCTTTCAGCCAAACTTGAAGACGCGCGTTTTTTCCTCGCAGCGTAAGCGAGGGTGTTTCATGAGTACGGGACAGTTGTCACTCCGTCATCATAACCATAGTCACCATCATCATAATCCTGGCTACGAGCACTGCAGTGCAACGGCCTCTCGCATGACTCCCCAATTAACCCTGTCTTTGCGAGCTGCTGGCACCATGTTCGCGGAAATTGCATAATCTCTTCCACCCGCCTAACTTTCTGCCGCCTCCTGCTACGCTTGCCTTGTATTGTAATCCACTCCATTACCCTTGTGGACCAGCGGTTATAATGCCTTCGCATTAAATGCCCTGTCCAGCCCCTTTTCTTCATCATGATTTTACTACCCACCAAACAAAAGATACAAGGTCCGAAGTACGCAGAGTCAAATCTATACTAATAATATTGGAAACTACGTAGAAAGGTCGGTGCGCCGTCGTTGAGCACACATAGGTTACATCCCTCAGCAGCACACTCAACATTCCTTCCGCGGGCGTCGCAGCGCGCACTACCAGAAGCGATATTTTGAGTGTTGAAGTATCCACATGCGAGCTAATTTGAGTCCGAGATTTTAGATATAGACACGAGCGAACCAATAGAGAGGCGACTAGAGGTTTGAAGGTAAGCACAAGATTTGCGCAATCTTTGTCATAGGACACCTTGGATGCCACGTACTCTGGAACGTCTGAATCGCTCTACCGAATTGGAAATCAGGGCAAATTTTCTCTCACGCACACCATAGCTCCGATCAAGCCATACCGCCGTGATAGACTGGCGAGACATAAATCGAAAGCAGAAAATGATCATTCGTTCCAGCTTCCAGTACATACAACAAAGGAAAATTCTTTTGACTAAGGTGTTCGCGCTCAACTGGAAAGTTAATATGCATACTCTGCCTGATGAAGTGCAAAGCTTGGTAGCTGAGCCAGCAAATGCGCCAGAGACAGCAGAGCCTTTACTTTTGGGAGGATACTTGCATTTGGAAGAACTTACAGAATCACTGGTACTGCTGCAAATACCAAGGACGGGACCAACTGTACCACTGAAACGGAAGCGTTGTGTCCAGATGCTGGCGCTGTCGCAGATCCTGCTACCAGTGAAATTTCAGTGCTGGAGGATCCGAAGCAGGCGCTTGCACTTGACTATAAGGTCGTTGCTGAGAAGGCCCACTGAACTCGGGCGTGTAGGGAACCCAAGAATCCGACACAGGATCTCGCATTTGACCGCCTTGTGGTTGAAGAACAAGTCTCTTTAATGCCGGTGCGTGCGACACAGCAGAATATTCCGAATTCATTAGCGTAAACCTTAAATTATTCAAAGATATGGAAACAGCATGATACTAAATAATTACCCGTAAGTGTCATTCAAATAATTCTCATTCTCTTCTCGCTCTGTGCAGTGTTATTATTGCTTCTAACTATGGTGGTCATCTTGCTTCTCAGGCATCGTTTCGAGTGTTATCTACTATTAAGGTTTCGCTCAATAATTTTTAGCAGAATACCCTCATGAACACTATGCCGATATCACTATCCTTGTCACATCAGTTTCTGATTCCATGGAATTTCCTGTACACAGCTCTGTGAGCATGTCGTCACTGGTGTTGCGCTTCCCGTAATGGTCACTTCGAAGCCCGAACCGAATATAGAGACCCGCTGCTGCTATCCAATAAATAGGCAGATATAAAAGCGAGCAATGGCGCCAAATCATGCTTAGAATGTGACACAGGGTCTTTGTGCAGCGGTGGGAAGCTGCAGTGTCTAGTTTTGAAAGTTGCGAGCGTTGCCTGAAGGGCCGTTAAGTTCCTGACATACATGTTACGTTGCCTCGCGGAGGCCTCTTGCTGCCCGTGTAGTAGCCGGGCAGTTCGTGTTCATACATTAGATACCAACCACCTGTGCAACATTCATTGACCGTGCTACTGCTGTGAGCCCGCCGAGGTTGTAATATGGTTATCCGCGTGTGTGCAAACACACCTGTTGAAAAAGCTCCGGGGCGGTATGCCCACGTCGCAGAAACCACTTTTGATGGTGCCAGTTTGAACTGGCTGGTGAATATCTGCAGCAAATACGCCTAGGGGACACTTATGCTTCAAATTTAAGAGTTGAACGCGACAGCGTTATGTAGTGCCGTTCGCACCACGCGTAGAATTACCTACTTCCTACTTAGCGTATTTAGCGTGTACTAATGTACGCATTAGTACATCTCTCTAAGACATTCTGCTAAGTGCCGCTGCTGTGGCTCAGTGTTCATGGTACTCGGCTGCTGACCTGAAAGATGCGGGTTCAATCCTGGCTACGGTGGTGGAATTTTGATGGAGGCGAAATTCTTGAGGCCTGTGTACTGTGCGACGTCAGTGCGTGTTAAAGAACCGCAGGTGGCCGAAATTTCTGAAGTCCATCACTACGGCGTCCTTCATAGCCTTAGTAGCTTTGGGACGTTAAGCCACCGTCAACCAACTCCACTAAG
>JARKHS020001944.1:67500-87500 GCA_030143305.2 Amblyomma americanum | reverse complement strand
ATCATCCGCGTATATTTGTCCCGATAATGACTGTTTAATCTATTCTTCTTGTTTGAAAAAAGAAAGGTTGAAGCCTAGTCCGTTCGTCTCTAGTTTGGTCTCTAACCCTTGCAGGTACGACATGAACAATGGAGACAGGGGACATCCTTGCCTAAGCCTCCCGCTGTATATCTATAGGCCCTGATTCATTTTTTCCGATTTTGTAAGCACTCTCTTACCTTATATATATATATATATATATATATATATATATATATATATATATATATATATATATATATATATATATATATATATATATATATATATATATATATATATATATATATGATTGAGTATATATATATATATATACTCAATCTTCCACGTCCAATGTACCTAGTATGTCTCACAAATCTTCTTGAATTACGCTGTCGTAGGCTCCCCTAATATCCAGAAATGCTAGTCATAGGGGCCTGTCGTCTTTTTCAGCTATCTCTATTCACGGTTTCAAAGAAAACAGATTGTCCTCCAACCTCCTTAGTTTCCGGAACCCATTTTGTTGCTCCCCTAGCACCCCTTCGTTCTCCACCCAAGCCTGCTGTCTGTCCTTTATAATCTGCATCACCACCCTCTAAAACCGCAGAAGTCACTGTTATGGGACGTTAGTTACGTCAACTTTGTCTCCCTTTCCCTTGTACATCATGTTCAGTCTATTTAATCGCCATTGATCGGGGGCTTTGCCATTCACTATCATTTTGTTCGCTGCCTCTATTAAGGTTTGCTGGGATTTTGGTCCTAGATTCTTTATTAACACAGTCCGAATACCTTCTGGTCCTGTCGCCTCGCTACTAGGAACCTTCTTTATGTCCTTTCCCACTCTCTTTTCTCAAGTGAAAGAATTGCAGTAACCGGTCTATCCTCCGTCGATAAACTATGTGCAACATTTCTTTAATTTTTTTCGGTCATCCCTCTTTCTGTGTGTTTCATTGGTTCCTTCTCTTCTGTCGAAAACCCTGATCTGTATCAATAAACCTTTGCTCTAGCCTTGTCTTATTACTCATTGCATTTAGAGGTTTCCAGAATTTCTGAGTGGCTTATCTATCCTATTTATTTACTTTTGACATCGATTGGACACCCTTTCTTCTAACTTTCTCATTAATCAAATAGGATGCTTCCGTTCTGCACTTTATGAAGGTATGCTATTTTCTGTATACTTGAGCATCTGGTTCCCCTCCCCCTCTTTTTGGAATATGTGTGTTCCCTGGACGCTTCCTAACATTTCTCTATCACCTTCTTGACCTCCTCATCCCACCTACTCTTAAGTTTGCGTCTTTTCCCTTTAGGCTTGACTCGCAGCTTAGCTAGCCCTAGCTCAAATAGTCGGGTTAATTTGGAATAATTCCAGGCTGTTTCATTATCCTCTAAAATTACATTCTCATTTTGTTTGTCTGCTGCTTCCAATTGCTTTTCTGAGTGAAAATTCCTCTCTGATTGTTCATCTCGCTTGAGTTCTACATTGGTTCCTCTTCTGAAACTCAACTCGATACTTTTGTGGTCGCTACCAAGGCTTCTGGAACCATGTTCATCTATGCTCATTAGCCCTAATCTATTATACATCCTAAGTGACATTAGCGCTTAAGCTATCGTCGAGTGCAGACTCCCTGCATCCCATGCTATAAGCCCTTCGCACTTTTCGGTGCTGTTGCATACAACTAAGTCATGCGTCTCTCACATATCCAGCAGCATTCTTCCTGTCAAATCTGTGTACCCATCCAGATCTTCTACATGTGCATTATGCCACCTAATATAATTATCTCGCCCTGCCCTTACAGCTCATCAATGTCGCTTGCAATACATTCTTCCATTTTTCTCTTTTCCTCTTTGGTATTATAGTTCCTGCCTACAGGTATAGAAAGCCAATGAGTGTTTGCTGTCCGGCTACTTTCCTTTTAGCCATAAATGTTCCTTGCATCTCAGCTTAACCCATTGAAGTTTCATTCTTTTATGAATGAATGCCCCAATTCCATCCTCCTTTCTGCTGCCTTCGCTCTGCAGCACGCAGAGCGAAGTGTAGCGGCAGCGCCTGGTTCGAGACAGCGCTTGTGTGATACTCACGCGACACTCAATGACGCTATCTCGAACCAGGAGCTGCCGCTAGACGTTGGTCTGCGCGTTGACGAGGCAGACTGCGTGGATTCCAAGCGCTCTAGACAGGTCTGTGGACGACTGTATGACTGTGGACGACTGCTATGCACAAGTGCAGAGACGACCTGCGTTGGTTGTTCTTCTCTTAACCAGTATTTTTTTGCTAAGGATGCCTGGGATTAGGTGTGTGATATTTCGGCAGTCTTTTCTTTAATTGTAGAACGGTAGTTTGCATTGCAGATGTCATGCATTAAGAGTCAGATTATTCTGCACGATGTCACCTTTGGTACCAACTGTCTGGGCAGAGGGAGTTTTAACAGGGCGTTGGTTTTATTTCGGTATTGAATTCGATTCATCAGGAGAAGTTGCAACTTTGCTGCTCAAGGTTGGAGTCCAGCTTTGTGTAAGTGATGCACTATGGCGTTTATGCCTTCCTGGAGGGTCGTTTCAACGTCCCTCGGACATCCGGTATCCCACCACTGGGCAATTTCGTCGGCGTAGAATGTGTGATGAAGGTTGAGGATTGTGGACAGCTGCCTAGATAAAGATGTCAAAAACAGTTATAGGGTGAGAAATATAATCGATCGTTGTGGTGTTCTGCAGGTAATGATGACTGCGTAGGAGAGGGTATAGGCTGCTTTGAAGCCGGCTGTCGTACATTTGTGGAACCTAAATTGGTAATTGTTCTACATGTTGGGGCTATATCTATTGTCGTGAACGGACTTGAGTACTTCTTTTAACTGCGACAGTGTGCCTGCTGCCATTAAGTGTTATCTGGAAATATATACACTGGACTTGGACTTGAGCCGGCGATCATGTGTAACGCTGTCAAAGGCATCTATTATCTCTGTTTCGAGAAGTGCTTGTGTCTGTCTTTGCCTGCAGAAGAGTGCTCTGTAGTATGATAAATAAGTCCTGGATGGAGATATTTTTTCGGTACCATATATGAGCTGCTGAAGAAAATGTTTCGTGTTTTTTAGGTGTTCGTCTAGCCTTTTCAACGCAAGACGTTCCCTTGTTTTGGCCACACAGCGTTCAGGAGATCGGTCTGAGGTTGGTAAATGTGGCTGCTTTTCTTGGTTTTGGAATTATGGCATTGTTTTATGTACTCAACTAATCTGAAAGGAATATCATGCTATATTGCTCGTTTATTTATGGCATTGTTTTATGTACTCAACTAATCTGAAAGGAATATCATGCTATATTGCTCGTTTATGTGAGAGAGCTGCGTTACATTGTCTGTGTAAGGCAGGTTGCGCAGAAGAGTATGTGGGGTACCGTCAGGGCCTGGCGCCGTCGTCTTCTTGTCTTAAAGTAATGCAATGTTTAGTTCTGCCGTAGTAAACTCTCCGTCAATGTTGTCGCTGTTGTTGTTTTGGGGGCAGAGAAGGCCAGGTGCGCTATCGCTCGTGAAGAAAAGCTAAAGGGAAGAAAAATGCCTGATGAGGGACGCTCATCTAGACTTGTGTGCGGCTCTCATCATCAGTATCAGTCAGCCCTTCCTGCAGTGTATATTAAGCTTACATCTACTCTGGACGACGAGAAAATATGTGAAATTTTTTTTGGTCGGTTGCTTTCCTTATTGAGGGACTTTCTACGTGCAGAGATTTCATATCTAAAACAAAGAATAATTTTTTTCTTTCAGCCTGTGAATTAGGGCATGATGTTCTTCGTGGACGATCGCCTACCCCAAGGCCGTGCTATTTAAAAAACTCCGAAAACGGCCGATGCTAAAGACTACTTCAATTGTTATAAAAGCGTCAATCCCCACTCCTGACTCTTTTTGGAAGTAAAACATTGCTGATTGCTTCCACTGGTCTGTTTTGCTATTCCGGAGTCAGCCCACTGTTACGAGTGCCGCTGTTCCTGGATGCTTTCACGACCAACCGGCTTCGGATGGGCTTGACCCGTACTCGTTTTCAGATAGTCTGATCCTTCGACAGCGCCGTCTTGTGAGCTCGGAGCTTGAAACCTAACTGATGTTTTCGCCTACACTTGAAGAATGCCACTCGGTTTGGAAAAATAAATGTACTGGCACATCCCTGACTAACAAAACTGGCCGCTGTGTGTCTTGCTGTGCTGGTGTCTTCAGGGTCTATGGTGCGGCTGTTCCCTATTTCATGAGCACACCAAAGAGCCATAATAGTGCGCCTGCTTCCCAAAATAGCTAAGCAGCTCATCTTGGTTTCCGATTGGATACGAAACAAAGAGGCTGCAGAGTCAGCAGCACGGGTAGCGAACATGGCTTCAGCATAAAAACATCGTCAGAGATACACCATTAATACATGGGATAGTTTAATTGAGGCCGCTCTGGGCTGCAGGTAAATACAAAAATATATAATTACAAAGGTGCTACCCAGATCAGTTGCCAGAAGTTTTCTGCTATTTGCAATGCGAGTGTCCGCTGAACGAATGAATTAGCGAAGAAATGGTGTACTAGAATTCTTTGCCAGTGCTTGTCTTCCTATCTTTTTCCAGTTGGTTCAGGACCGGCGTGGGAAATGTCATTTGGTTTGGTTGAGTTCGTGCTTTGAATGACGCTATCAATGTGGGCTGTAAAATTTAAGGGGATTTTGGAGTTCCGTTTGCTATGGTATGGTGCGAAAAAATAAAGCAAGAAACTGTGTTTAGTCTCCGATTCTCTCAATTCCCTTCTGGTAATCGCGAAGTGAACAGGGGAGATGTGGGGAGGGTGATCTTAGGATGCTTGCCAACGTTTTGGCAAGAGGAATGGTCTTCTGGGTAAAGCGTGCATCATTGGCGTTGTAAATACGGTCGTCAGACCGAGATGGAAGGTAAGGTGAAAGGGTGGACGGTGTGAAGTGGGAATGGTGTTAGGGCTTTTTCAGCGAAGTGATGACGCTATTCAAACCCCGCCAAGGATGACCGCTTTGCCCAGACGAAGACAAGTCCTCTTGTCAAAACATTGGCAAGCACCCTGAGGTTTCTCCGTAGATTGTTCGCTCTGTGATTATCAAGAACCATCTTATCAACCTCTCTCTACCATAGATTCCCTTCGGATAGGTACGCCAGCAGCCCAAGGTAGAAATATCAGATTACGGGTAACAAAAATGGGAGATGGGTGACATGTCATTAGGTATTCCTCTGACGAGAAGACATTCAAGTCTTACTTAAAGTGCGAAATAAAAAAGTTATAAACATGGTCATGCGACAAGCTCTTACTGCAGGTAGCCTAGCATGATTACTACACAGGTCTGGTTAGAGCGTGGCTGTTTCTCGCAGCAGAAGTCATTACACGATACCCTGTTGTACCAGTTAAGAAATCCTATAAGTACCCTTCGTGGGACATGCTGAGGCCGCTACATGTATACTGCAACCTATCAAAAACAGCCAAGAAATTATTAGCCCAACCGCAATGGAGCAAGCCACAGCTTTTATTCATGTAGACCAAGTTGAATGACTAATCATCTTTTCTAGCGTTTTTTCAATGTTCCAATGTGCTGTAGCCACGAAATGGATAAGCCAGGAGACAATGAAACTACTTTAAATATTCTTCAAGCACAAACCTATTCAAATAGTATTACGAGTCGACTAGAAATTTTCGTTCACCAGAGGTTACCACAGCACGAACGCCATAAACTCGTGTCAAATCGGCATCACAAATTCGCTGTGGATTATGCGGCTGTTTAGCCTCATATCTTTGACTTCTTCCATTGGATAGCCGCTCAATCCAGCGTAATGGCTCGGCTCATTATTAGAATGGAAGCACTGACTTGCGACTCGCATCATCTGAATGTGGGTCCGCATTTGCGACAAAAATTCTGTTCCAAACGTGAGTCCCGACTCATTGAAGACTCAGGTCAATAACTGAATGTGAATTTAGACCAGTCTTGTGCACATTTCAGAAAATAAGTGACCGATTACAATTACGATTGCTCCACCTGGATTTTAACTGATTGCAGTGTTAAATTGCAGCCTCAGAAAAGTAAGTGAAGAGTCACCAAAAGTTAATTCATTACTGTTGCTTTATTTGACTTCGAAATTTCATTCATATAAGATTTAACTGCTGTGGCTTGATTAATATTTTGTGGCGTGCCAATTTTCAGGAGGAATGGTTTTCGAATTAGTGGCTAATTTTCCTGCGTTTCCTAATGAAGAGATCCTCGGCTTCTCTGAACACTCTTACAGTGTATGCGGTAAAATAAGAGCGGTATTATAACACCTGGCGCACCGGCTCGTATAGTTTGCGCACAAACACAGACTGCTGGGATATGCATGACCTGTGGCATTTACGGTAACAGAGCGACCTGCTCATGAGGAGGTGTGTCAGCTTGAAGGGATTATTTGCTATATTTTTAGTTTCTTTTAAATTGCGGGGTATCCCACGCCAGTGGCGCCAACCCTCGTCGCCGTGATATACTGCATTCTAACGTCTCTTGAAGCCTGTGATCACATGGGTTTAGTTAAGTGCGGTAGGTTGTGGTCGCGTGCGTCGCGTCATTTAATTATCTGTACTGGGGCCCAGAGGCTCCGAATTTTAATGCCAATGCTCTAATCCGGGAGCTCTGATCCGAGCAGAATCGACTCATATTGGTTCGTCTGTCCGAGGACAGCCTAGATCGCACAAATTCCAGCGGTGGCAGCTCTAGCCATCTCATGCCAGTGGCGCATCGCTTAACCGCGCACCACTGCCCCAGGAGTGGTTATGAGGATGCGCTGGGATGTGTGAATGTCAAGCAGGGAAATACCAATTCATAATATATGGATACGTTGTGCTTTTGCGAACTCCGTACGAATGTGGTGGGCATTATCTCTTTTGTTTTCCTGCTGAGTTCCAGTCTGCGAACCGAACGCCGGTAGAGTAATGCGAAGTTTTTTCACCACCTTCCTATCAATGTGGTGCCAATGCAGCGTCTTGATATGACATCTTGAGCAGCACAATTTGAGCCAATAACTGGAACATGCATGAGGCACGAGGCCCGCATTACGGCCTTTCAATGTGGCGCGGTTTGAAGGCGTAGGCTCCTTTCCCAAGCCCTGCACCAATGAAAGTTGAGCACCAGACCGGACCATGGCTTGTACGTATTTGAAGAACGTGACTTACAGTTGGTCCGCTAGAGCGCCGAAGGTAAAAATGCTGGGCGCTCCCTTCGATCGTCAGTGCTGCCGTGTACCGACAGGTTTTCTAAAACGTACAAGGTTTCCCCCGTGTGCTGCTGGGCTTTTCTTGGGTGAAATACTTGGAAAAGAGACACGACCACAGCGCACGCACACTCACACACGCGCGCACGCATGCGCACGTACATGCGCAGTGCTGAGTGACCAAATCTATTAATGTTACTTCTCTCCATGAGGACACGACTGATAGTACACCGTGCCTAATTCACCCGCCGTGGGGGCCCAGTTGTTAACGCGCTCGTCTATTGAGCCGGAATGCCAGGGTTTGAACTCAACCGCGGCGGCCGCGTTTTCATGGAGGCGAAACGCAAAAGGCGCCCGTGTGCTGTGCGATGTCAGTGCACGTTAAAGATCCCCAGTCGAAATTAATCAGGAGCCCTCCACTACGGCGCCTCTTTCTCTTTCTTCATTCACTCCCACCTTCCTCCCTTGCCTTACGGCACGGTTCGGATGTCCATTGAGTTGTGTGAGACAATTAGTGCGCCATTTCCTTTCCTCAAAAACCAATTTTTCACGCCTAATTAGTTTTAAAGTATTGTCGAATGCCTATCATCAGGTACACACATAGACCAGAATAGCAAACAGCGTGGCTCGTGACACATGCCTGGACTTTTCCATAGTGCGAAACGCAAAAAGATACGAATGGTTAAACACTGACGAGATGCTAGGTAGCGATTGAGGCGAACTCAGGAAAAAGGGGGAAAGCCAACGGTGTATATCTACAGTTAGAACAAGAAATCGAGCACACATTCGTGCAAATCCTTCCGAACAAGCATCTCCAGCAAGGAGCCTTTGTTTTGAACATATGCAGTCGACCGCAAAGACGTAAGGACACTTTCTAGGAGATCCTTCACAAGGCCATTCGAATAGCTGGTAGGGCACCGTTACTAGTGGTGGGGGACTTTAACGCCTGCAGATATCAATGGGGGTACCACAAGGAAGACATTCAAGGCAGGAAATTAGCAGAGGCTATTGCTGACATGGGTTTCACCATTCTCACAGACCCCCTTGATCTGACCAGAATAGGAAACAGCGTGACTCGTGACAAATGCACGGACCTCTCCCTAGTGCGAAACGTAAAAAAGATGCGATTGGGTAAACACTGACGAGACGCTAGGGAGTGATCATTGTCTCCTTAAGGCAGCGATTAAGGCGAAGAAACTCAGGAAATAGAGGGGTAAAGCGCGGCTCACTGACTGGACCAAATTCAGGGGCTCGGAAATTCCAGACCATAGACAGAAAGGGGGTTATTGAAGTTGGGCTTAGGCACTCATAGACCGGAGAGAACAATATACAACCGCGGTACAAAGAAATGAGGACGCACTGGCGGTGGACAACCACCTAATGCATCTGTGGGCGCCCAGGAGGGCTCTCACTAAGAGATGGCGTAGACAAAAACATAATCGGATATTGAAAATAAGGATAGCGGATATCAGCAAGTAGGCTGAGGCATACGCGACGTCTCTAGCAAAAAGCAATTGTATAGCCAAGTGTAACTCCATGAGTGGCACTCTCGGCTCGTAGAGCGCGTACAGCTTACTGAGCAGCCTCACTGAACCGAGTCAAACGAGGGGGGAGAATAGTAGAAACTTAAGGCGGGCATTACATGAATTTCAAGGTACAAATGAACAACTCGCTAGAGCGCTGGAAGAAAAGTAGATTTGCAGCACCGCATACCAACACGCAGACGTACAGATATTAACCAGGGAAAAAAATGAGGAACTGGATGCAAAATTCACTGCATGCAAGGTCAAAGCAGCGCTAGCCAGTATGAAGAGAGGCACGGCACCGGCAGCTGACCGCACTACCGTCAGTTTGCTAGCAAACCGCAACGACAAAGCTGTCGAGGACCTCACAGACTTCATCAATAAAATATAGGAAGGGGAACAAATACCGGAAGAGTGGGAAACACCAATAGTCACTTTCATACCGAAACCAGGTAAGAAAATCAACACGGACAATTTAAGGCCCATTTTCCTTACGTCGTGCGCGAGCAAGCTTATGGAAACTATGGTCGGGAAAAGACTATCTGTGTACATAGAGGGCCAGGAGCGTTTCTCTACAATTATGTTCGGCTTCCGGGCAAGCTTGTCAGCACAAGGTGTGCGTTTACAACTTAATAGAGAAGTCATAGGCCCCTTTACGGCAGTCACCGGGACAGACCTATCATAGCTTTGGATTTTAAGGTGGACTTTGACCATCTTAAACACAGTAAGATACTAGAGGATCTCAACACCACAAACTGGTTTGGTTTATGGTTTATGGGGATTTAACATGCCAAAGCGACTCAGGCTATGAGAGACGCCGTAGTGGAGAGCTCCGAAAATTTCAACCCCCTGGGGTTCTTTAACGTGCACTGACATCGCACAGTACACCGGCCTCTAGAATTTTGTCTCCAGCGAAATTCGAGCGCCACGCCCGGGATCGAACTAGCGTCTTTCAGGCCAGCAGCCTAGTGCCATAACCACTCAGCCACAGCGACGGATCACAACACCACAAACTGCAGAAAGCGCACTTACCAGTAAGTCAAGGGCTTTCTCATAGACATGAAGGCCTTCATCATGTAGACGACTGTAAATTTGGACCCATAAAGGTGGGAACCCGAGGTACGCCTCAAGGGGCGGTAATGTCGACTGCGCTCTTCAACATATCCATGGTGGGCCTCCCCGAGAGGCTCAACGCAGTAGATGGAGTGAGACGTGCCACCTACGCGATCGACGTCACTCTGTGGTCGTCGGTTGGCAGTGCCAGACATATAGAGGACGCCTTGCATGAGGCAGCGTCAGCTGTGCCTAAGTATGCCGAAGAGTTTTGCCTTAGGTGTGCACCCACGAAATCAAAGCTCCTTCATATCACGGGGGATAAAAAATCGGAAAGCAAAATTCAAATATACATAGATGGAACTCAGGTCTCGGAGGTAGAAAACACCTGCGTGTTAGGGCTACAATTTAACAACAAAGGTAATAATGCCATAGAGATTAACAAACAAGTCCACGTGCGGGCAAATCAGTAGGATGATTGGCGGTGTATCTGGAAAGCATGGTGGACTCGTGCAAAAGGAGACGTTACTCCTGGTGCAGGCTTTCGTCATTAGCCGAGTAACATATGCTGTGCCCTACCTCAAACTGCGGCAGAGCAACAAGAAGAAATTAGACGTTATAGTCAGAGCAGCCATCACGAAGGCACTTGTACTCCCCTTTAAGACGTCCACTTATCGTCTTCTTCACCTAGGAATGCATAACAGGCTGGAAGAACTGCTCGAAGCTCGCAAAACAAGCCAAATCATGCGGTTGTCAACGACCAAAGTTGGTAGGCGAGTCCTCGAGTATCTGCACATAGCGCTGCCACCCAATACAGAAGACAGAAGGGACATTCCCAAGGACTGGAGAGATAAACTACTAGTTAAATCAATACCAAAAAACAGGCATCCCGAGCCCAATCGAGGTAGGAGAGAAGCCAGAGATAGAGCGATAGAGAAGTATTACGGCAGCAAAAATGGCACGTATTATGAAGACGCGGCGGGCCCTACTCTAGAGGGCATCTGCACCATCGCGCTCATACACGAGGGAAAGCAGGTGGATGGACTCTCAGTGAGAACTAGTAAAGTTGCGTTAGCCTAGGAAGTGGCGATGGCGCTTGCTGCCACTCACTCCGACGCCACACACGTTATTTCTGATTCTCAACCCGCCTGTCGAAACTATATAAGAGGAAGAATAACGCCGCTTGAGGGCAGAATTTTAGCAAACGCGCAACGTAGCTCAATGCAGGGAACAAAACAATTGGTATGAGTGCCCGGACACCAGGGAATATAAGGGAACGAGGCTGCTCCCACAGCCACCCGAGCGTCTCTCCTCGGAGTTCCCCTGAATTGCCATACTCTGTCGGGAGTCCTGTACCGAATCCGCTTACCACATATGCGGACATTACAACATATCTGTGCCTCGGCAGACAGATGTTCCCAGAGCCCGCCAATGGCCTGGATAGAACTTAGAAACGACACTTCAGAAGGCTGCAAACGGGGTCGTTTCTAAGCCCTGCGATTCTAAAACACATGGACCCAACTTTTCCGTGGTACTGTAAATTTTGTGAGATGTGGGCAGAGGCATATCCTATGGTATGGGCCTGCCAGAAAAATCCGCAAATAAAGAGAGTAAATCAGCCAACGAGAAGGGGCTAGGAGGCGGCCTTGTCCGGCTGTTTGGACCTGGAGTCCCAGAGGGCTCTGGACCAAAGAGCGCGGGCAGCGGCTACCTCCCATGGTGTCCCGGAATGAGGACTACCACCCAGGAAAGGGAGTGATGCAACCCTCCACTCTCCTCTAATACCCACCCTAGGGCATCCAGTAAAGTTTTACCGCCACCACCACATAGCGGAAGCATTATAAAATTTTCCTCCCTGCAAGTTGATAAGGAATGCATGGTCACACTGTCGGTAGACATTTGCTTGTTTAGCGGACGGCAATTTCCGTGCTCTTGATTTCTTGGTTCTGTTGTTAGGCGCTTCCACAATAGAACCTTAAAGACATGGAGCATCGAAGTTGAAAATGTTGTTAGTTGCAACTGCTGAAAAAATAAAAGTGAAAGAAAGGCAAGGACTTATACACACAGCCGTGTCTGTGTCCTTCCGTCATCGTAAAGTTCTATGCCATTCTCACTTTCACTTGCTTGTCGAAGAAAGAAACGACAACCAAGCGCACGCGATAAAACAAAAAGCTGCTCAAACTGCGAATGTCGGTGACGTTGAACTGCACTAGCGAATTTTAAATTTCTTTTGCCTTCCAACCGTTTTGTTCGCGACGACTTACTGAAAATAGAGGGAATTTTTATGTGCCGAATCACTCTCAGGCATTTTTTTTTCTGTGTTGTATCAGACTTATACCTGTGAAGGCGTTTACTATCGCCGCACTAGATATAAACGTAAGTATTCCCGACTATTTTCTTTTCAAGTAATTGATCAAAAGAGAGGTTTGATTTTTAATTCATTTCACACTGCTGTCTGTTCCTTAAGAACGTGCATTCATGAATGCAAAGAAAAGCTGAAACTTTACGTGGCACTCAGCCCTGTTTTTATTCGACAGCAGTTTAAGTATTTCCAAAGCGGTTTTTTGGTCAGCGTGATTATTTCCTCGAAAAAAAAGGTAAAAAGATAACTTGCTTCCTCTACAGCGTTTATTGCAAGCGCGAAATATTTCTTTCCTCATGCTTTCTTAGAAAACATAGCGCAAAAAAGGACACGGACGACACAGACGTGGACAGGACAGGCGCTAACTTGCAACTTTGCGCAAAGAAGAGCACAATCAGGATTACAGCGTGTGAAAAATAAGCAAAAAATTTACGATAAAATAACAAAATGAAAGCACGGTGCCGGGGGGAACACTGAAAGAAAAGAGACATCGTGTACTGAAACTTACTGCAAAAGCACTTTACAAGCTTGTCAAGGTTAAGAACCAAACAAATAACGCGGCAAAAAAGGAGATAAACAGATCGACTAAAAGATGAGGGGAGTGTACAAGGCTCCACACTGAGACAAGCACGTGGTGAAGAAAGACAGAATGACAATGGGGAAACTACATTTATGGGCATGGCAATGGAAGTAAAAGATAGCAGAAATTTAGGCCAAAAACAGATAAGGGCTGTGATACTATACATAATCAAATGAAAAAATTTTGAAAAAGTTTGAAACTAGGAAACAATGAAATATATGTATAAGAAAAAATACAGAAATACCTAAACAGAAAAAGGATAAAACTAGATGTATAAAACACGTGTGTAGAGGGCTCCACGCTAAAACAACGAGGGGGGATGCAAATATGAGAAAGAAAATAACAACTGAAGTAAAAGTCAATAAAATGCCAAGGAATAGAAGCAGCAGGAAAGCCCAAAGGAAAAGCGGAACCATTCCAGTTCACAACACCATAAACATTCTTGACACATGGTTCACACCTACAGATAGCCATCAAGGAATTCAACTTCACTGTCCAGTAATTGAATAGAAGGTGCGCTAAGGAATTCAACTTCACTGTCCAGTAATTGAATAGAAGGTGCACTGACGCACTTTTTCCCAGCTTTTCTTATAAAATACGCCTCCATGACTTCACGCTCCGTTTTTCCTTTAGCTGATGTTAAGAATTCTGTTTTATCTATTTTTGGATAGCATCCACTCTTTTGCTCTGTGTCACATGCTTTGCAATGGTCGGCCAGGTTACTTCCTGATTTGTTGCGTACGCATAATCTATGTTCTCTGGCCCTGTCATTGAAGCATCTTCCTGTCTGCCCAATGTAATGACGCCCGCAACTGATAGGAATTCTGTACACAACGTTCGCCTTACATTCCGTAAACTTCGTTTGATGTTTCGTCGTGCAGTCATCTCGTTCTACCATTTTCTTAGTGCTTTCTCATTTCATCATAGTCTTCGCCAGTGCCTAATCTGCTCTTGACTGCGCAGTAAAGTTATAGCTAATGGGAGCTTAACGTCCCAAAGTGACTCACGCTACGAAGTACGCCGTATTGAAGGGCTCCGGAAAACTCAACCCCGCGGGGCTCATTAGCGTACACTGACATCGCACCGTGGGCCTCTAGCTCTTCGGCTCGATCAAAATGCGACCGTCGCGGCCGGGATCGACCCCAGGTGCTTCGGTTCAGCAGCCGAGTACCATAACCACTGAGGCATCGCGGCGGCGCAATTACCTCATTTGACCTCGGCAATATCGTGAGCCTCATGGCATCTAATTTTTCCCTGCTAGCAGCTGCAAACCTAAACATGCAGGGTGACGCAACGGTTTTGATTTTTCGGCTTTTGAAGGGATGGAGCGAACAACGTTTCTTCCGAAATATTATCTCCGGTTATTTTTATGTTCAAAGTAATTTCTATATTGCATTTACTCATATACTGGGCCAGTTATCTAAGGACTAACCGTCGTCAGTAGCAGACGACGCTCGTCACTCTGCGATAGCGCACTATCCGCCGCTCCACTTTAGCCGTCATGAAGCGGAGGATCAGTGAACTACGCTTTGCGCCCTGGCGGTCGGCACACGTACTCATCTAGACACCAGACTCGAATATTTAATTGCTTTTCTATGCTTTGTCACGAAACGTGGATTAAGCCGTGAAAATGCGACGCTTCACGACGCAACTTCGATAAAAAGGGGTGAAAGTTTCCATACCAGCCAAACACCGAACGGTCACTTAAGTTAAATATATTGAAGAACCGAAAGGCACAGTTTTGAAAGAACCTCATCTGCGTACAGAGGAGAGCGTTGTGGTGCAACTAGATATTTTTAGGTACAATTAACGCCTCCGGGTTAACACTAACGAATTCAAACACGAAAATTTGTCTCCCCGGCATTCCTGCGGTGGATATGTTCACTTTAAGAAACTTTGCGAGGCGATGGCGCCAGCTTTCTCACTAGGTAATATTTAAAAACTCTTTGCTCTTCGCCATTCGTGGTAGCGGTATCGAGATTTAGCGTGGTAAGGTCAGCGCATACGCAGTTGGCGGAAGACTTAGGTGCTAAGCGGTAGCGCTATGCTAAAATTACCTATTTTGCACTACGCACAAATCAGAAATGCACCACACCGGGTGCCAGTGTGAATGAAGCACCTTAGAAAGAAGAAGGGGAAATTATTGTTTGCTACCATCATCACTCGGAGTGCAGTCATGTTAGGTTGCAAAGTTGTACCGTTCTACAGTGACCCAATATGTGCCTATCCTACCTGTCTTTTGCTTTCCTATCACTTTAGCGCGGTTAAATTTATTGTAACTTTACGCACTTCGCAAAGTGTGGGCTTTGATCAACTAGGTAACGTGCTGTGCATGCGCGAAGACCAGACTTATCTCCCCAGCATGGTTAGCCACGCGCATGCAATCTAGCTTATTGAGTGTGCGCATGCGTCGTGGCTGGTGAGAGGTGTGGCGCGGTCAGCAGTTGTACGAGCGGTGTTCGCGCCGACCTGGTGCCACAGTCCGTGCCGGACATCTGACGGGCTGTGAGCGCTAATGGTTTGCCACTTCTATAGCCAATACACGTAAACTTAAAACATTTAATGCTGATAAAGAGTGTTGCGAAAGTGGTATCGTGGCTCGCACGAAGCCGGCATTGTTTCCCTCACCGCGCTATCTCGAAGAACGAATTGAGTCTCGTACTGTATTCCTGGCTCGACAGCGTCGCTCCTGCGGTCTATACCTCGGCCAGACATGTCCACAACTGATGAGTAACTGATATAATTTTGCCGTACTTACGTTTGCCTATTCGAATTTGAGCAACTGTATGACAGACAAGAAATGGCGGCAAAGCACATATTGGGCTACAGCTAGTTGACGCCTCCTTTTTATTGTGAGGCTTCTGAGCATTGCAGTATTTTTTTCTGGGCGTTTCGTCTCTCGCTTATCCAGTTCAAGAAATTGAGTGGTCAGAGAATTGCCACGCTGTCCACATGGTGAATACGTGTGAAGCTCGGTTTTGTACGCGCGCCTTTGATCACGGTAACTGCGGGGAATCCATAAACGCGGTAATCCGAGCGTGCCTATTAGGATATGCGGTGTCACGACAAACAGCATAGGTGTCTGGTCGCTTTTGGCCAATCATAGCGAGAAGATTGAATGTTCCGTCAGTGACCAGCTGTTGGCACCATAGCGTAATCTGCTGGCCTGTTTTAAGTTTGACGTCATAGTCTGATCATTGTATAGCCATTATTTGTTTTAGTTGGTTTGATTTGGTTTAAGGGGGTTTGACGTCTCAAAGCGACTCAAGCTATGAGGCACGCCGTAGTGAAGGGCACCGGAAATTTCGAGCACCTGGTGTTCTATAACGTGCACTGGCATCGTAGAGTATAAGGGCCTCTACAATTCCGCCTCCATCGAAATTGAATCTCCGTGACCGGGATCGAACCCGCGTCTATCGGGTCAGCGGTGGAGCAGCATCACCACTAAGCCACCGCGGCTGCTGTTCTAGTTGAGCTCTGCTATGAACAGTCGTGTGTTTCAGCGTGGCACTCAGTGATGTCCAAATACCCTTTTTTCAAGCTGCTCATTACCGTATAGGCATGGTCGCTAGGATTCTTTCGTAAAGGAAAGTGTAGTAATGCCTGGTTACTGTGTCACTGCTGGCACCTTCTACACTTGTTTGCTGGTTACTGGAAACAGCACAACAGCAAAAGAGGCTAGCTGGCTGTACAAGGCGGTCGACTCTTAGTGAGAGCACTCTAGTAGGTGGCCGCGCTCTTTGAAAGCCAGTGTGTCGGTTTTGGCCGCGCATCAAAGCAAATTGGCAGAGCAGCGAAACATCTCAAGGCACTCCTGTGCGTACGCCACTTTGCTCGGATGTTTAGCTGTGAAGAACGTCAGGGCACTCCAAAGAGTGCGGCGAGACGCTCGTGAGATCGCACCAAGAGTGAAATGCCCAGCACTGTCGGCCGAAAAAGTGTGCGGGATCTGCGGTGTGTGGAGGAGCAAAGGATGCGTGGATGAATGGATAAGGCAGAAACCTTTAAATCTGCTGGTGGCTCAAGCAACCTAGCCATGACTCGTGAAATTCCACTCTCAATTGGCTTGACTTTAGCCGCCAGTCTGATGACCTTCGCTTTCTTACTTCTACCCACTTGAAATCTATTTTTATTTCACTGTCCTTAAACCCCAATGCCTTGAAGAAATCAGACCCGCTTGTTTTGAACTGTTGCGTGAAGCCCTTTATAAAAAATTATCAAGTGCTAAGCCGTTTCCACCTCATCTCCACGCTCACCACTTAACGTGTCTATCTCGTTGTACCTGAATCGATATGTCTAAGTGTACAGAACTGCCGCCCTGGCCTCGAGCAACAAAGACCTTCCCCTACAATTAATGTAGACATTTTTTGGTAATTTCCTCCCTAAACATTCTGTATGTTCCCACTGCCGATTTTTTTAGCATCCCTGTTTTCGACAGAGCGCTCTCTGTTTCTTCAACCTTTTTATTAAACGACAATTGCTGATTTTCCCCGCAACTGCTGCCCACATATTTGCTTGTCAGTTTTCTGGTTCACTTTCCCCATTTTGTGTCCAAATTCATCATATACAAGTAACTAAAAACATTCCTAGCCCACTGCTTTCACCCCATTGCTCTCAATCGCTCCTCAAATTCTATCTTACAGCTAGCTTCTCTCGTCTCGAGCGGCGCTCATCCCAGATCACACCGTACCCCCTGATTTCGTGTATTGCCATGTGCTCCCAAAGCAAGCCTCCCTACACCGCGTTGCTTGCTCTCTAACCTTCCTTGAACATATGGTCTCATGCACAAGACCGGGCCCATTGCCGAAAGTCATACAGTGAACCAACATCCCTTTCCAGATCCCTCTTACCACTTCGTACCCATTGTGATCCCACAATGCCCTATTTTTCATGACATCTGCGTTCCTACTAGCTTTAGTCATTAAGTAATTTCATGCTCTGTCACATACTGAGCACCGTTATTTATCCACACCTTAAGATATTTGTACTTATCCACTACCTCTAGAGTGATCACCTGCATTCTACGCTCGCCGCCCTCCTCATTAAAAATTATGAGGGCCGATTTTTCCTTAGTGAACTTGATACCAAATCTATCTCCCTCTATACGCAGATGTCTGTCAAGTTTAGGAAATTTTCCTTGTCAGCCATTGCAATATACCATCCGCGTACATTAGTCCCGGCAATGACTGTTGAATCCATTAACCTTGGTTGAAAAAAAAATAAAGGTTGAAGATTTCTCGCTCCTCTCTAGTTTAATCTCTAATCCTTGTACGTACATGAACAATAAAGATGAGAAGACATTCTTGCCAAAGCCCCCGGTCTATCTTTGTAGGCTCTGGTACATTTTTTCTTCATTCTATCACAGCAACGCATTCTCGAAATTCAACGCAGCGGTGGCCTCGTGGTTGAACATCCGCCTCGCATGCGGGAGGTGTGGGGTTCGATCCCCAGTGCCGCCGGATACCCACCGGTGACACAATAGGTACAAGCCTCGCCTGTCCTCCCGCTCGGCTTATTCCGGGTGAAATGTTTGACCCCACCTTGAGCAAACGAAAAATACCTTGTGCCATGGCGCTCTTTGGCCGCAGATGCCCTTGAGAAATAAAAATTCACTGTCATCATCAGCATTCACTGAATCCTCCTGTATTCAGTTGTAACCTTGCGAGCCGTCGTTTTCAGTTTTCGTCACTTCTGTTTGGGATTCGTCTTTTGAATCGATGAGGCGTGATAACCGACCTGTAAGCGCTGGTTTAGTTCACCTGTATGTCTGGCAGATAGTTTCGCGTGAATTCATCCATCACACTAGACACGCAATAGTGCATGCACTGTTGGAAGTGAATTTTGTTCGTTGTACTGAGCCTGATTTTGTGTTCTCGTGTGTTGGACCGCCCTTGTTTGTGGGGATTCATGCATATGGTTTATTTGGCTCTTCGTTTCCTGCTTGTTCGATCCTAATCGGAGTTCCTGATTTCAGTGTCGAGAAAACGGTTGTGCAAGGATTTATGTTGTGTGCTTTCATCTCCGCTCATGTACCGCTTCATGTATTTAGGTTTACCAAGACATGGCGTACTCAAAAACGTACATAAAATGACCCTGTATCCATGTTCCAAAGCATTTTTTGTGAGTTACAAAGCGAGACATTGCCCGTTACAACATGGTTAGAAAGAAAAGGCATTTTTGTGTCCAAGAAAAATTGCCGCCTCTATGATGTTCCAGAAACGATTGAGCATTGTTTCATCGATTGCAAAGATGCAATACTGTTTTGGGATATATTGCAACGTAGATTGAAAAAGAGGTAATTTGACTTCGCAGTGTCTGCTATATCTCACTGCACTGCCATTTCTTGATGAACCCTCAGGCATGCTATAACTGATTAGGCTTTACAGCTTCTAGAAAATGTGCATGACGGACCGACTTTGTGAATATGTTACTTCTTACAATGTACACTTCATTAGAATAATTGTATTCTCAGACCGAGTTTGGACCGAAGTGGAAACCACTCCTAGTGTTTTGTTTAATGTCCCTTTCTAGTGAATCGTTGACTAGGTGTGTCGTACTGTGTCGTAGTAATGATGTGCCCTTTGTCACTTCTTTTTGTCGTGCTAGGTTGTTTAGGTGTGTCGTATCATGCTTTGTGTTTATTTGCGATTTTTTTCGTCACTGCAATAAATGCTAAGCTTTAAATAAAGCTTTCTTAGCCGATGGCTCGCGCCCCTTTCTTGCAGTCCGAAGGTCATGGTTTTGATTCCCGCCAAAACCCATGTTAACCCTTTATAAGGCATGAGGTCACACGCAAAAAAAAATTGTTTTTTTTTATCCAAGGACACTTTATTGAGGCTAAGAAAAGGCGGTCAGACCAGTTTTCGTCACTCTCCATACAATGGTTTTAGCACAAAAGGTGGGACAACATGTGTCCCGCTGCACACGACAAGGAATAAAGGGAGGTGGGACAGCATGTGTCCCAATGCTCACGAGGGGGTACCACAAAAGAAAGTTGCATCGTGATTTTAGGTTCACTTTGATGAGTGAAAGGGAGAAAAGCACTGCATACATAATGGCACGTTACAACCTGTGCATATGAGCTTGGTGCGCACTTCGGCGCGCTTGGTTGAACACGAGCGGCATCTCCTTCTTGTGCCAGATGATTGTGGGAAGTGGTTGTTTCCTTGAAAACGGACTTCGTGTGGAACTCCCGTTAGTATAGAACCACTGTGGCGCCCATTTTTTCTGAGGTAGTCTGCCTGGGATCTTC